>CAUYON010174574.1:0-11696 GCA_963573935.1 Arctocebus calabarensis
CGTACACCTGAGCTGGCGGGTTTGAATCCAGCCCAGACTTGCCAAATAACAATGACAGCTGCAATCAAAAAATGGCCAGGCGTTGTGGCGGGCACCCGTAGTCTCTGCTACATGGGAGGTGGAGGCAGGAGACTCTCTTGAGCCCAGGAATTGGAGGTTGCTGTGAGCTGTGATGCCATAGCACTCTATCCAGGGTGACAGCTTGAGGCTCTGTCTCAAAAAAAAAAAAAAATCACAAACCCTTAGCCAAGTCCTGGCTACATGCCTCATCCTAGTCTGAGTTTGGTTGTGGGACATCAAGAGAAAAGTTTAGTGCCATGTTTGATCCAAGGTGGTCCAAACAGGCAGTGCATCCCCTTAAGGACAACAGAGTGGTGGCAAGAAGGGCAAACAAGAACCTCAATGAAAAGGTGACTTCCTTAAACACAGGCCCTGGGAGAGGCTCCATCTACTATCAGTCTTGGAAGAGCTGCTGCAATTACATCAAAAGATAGCAGTTGCCAAACTTACCTGGCCCAAGAACAGAACTGGTTATCTCTCTGGGATTGTGCCAGGCAAGTCCTGGCCAAGCTGCCACAATGGACCAAAATAGCCATCTCTAGACTTCAAGATTTTGTGGATCAGTAAAATTTTGAAAGAAATGGGGCAGGGGGCGTCTGTGGCTCAGTGAGTAGGGCACCAGCCCCATATACCAAGGGTGGTGGGTTCGAACCCAGCCCCGGCCAAACTGCAACAAAAAAACTAGCTGGGCTTTGTGGCAGGTGCCTGTAGTCCCAGCTACTCAGGAGGCTGAGGCAAGAGAATCACTTGAGCCCAAGAGCTAGAGGTTGCTGTGACGCCATGGCACTCTACCAAGGGTGGTAATGTTAGACTCTGTCTCTAAAAAAAAAAAAAAAAGAAAGAAAAGAAAAGAAAAAAGAAAAGAAATGGGGGAGGGCATGATTATAAAATTGCTGCCTTTTTTTTTTTTTGCAGTTTTTGGCTAGGGCTGGGTTTGAACCTGCCACCTCCGGTATATGGGGCCGGCACCCTACTCCTTTGAGCCACAGGCGCTGCCCAATATTGCTGACTTTTTATTTAGGTAGAGAAGATATTAAACTACACACACACAACTACCAATCATTGTCACCATTATGTCATGAAAGAAAAGACATTTCGATGCCAAAAAGAAACATTGGAAAACCTTAACTTTGTGGAAATCTCACAACATTGACCTTAGTGTCTTCATTTCATTATTGACCATAGAAACTCCATCACAAACCAGCACCAAATCAAGAGGCAGCCACTGGATCTACCAACATCTGCTCTCACCTGAGGACTCTGGGGCTCTTTCAACAAAATTGGAGAGACAGAATTCCCATCCCAGCTGCCTGGTATCTTCAGACCTATGTGAAAACTTCCTGGGAAGTTTGTATTCATGATGATGCCACTAAGTTAAATGTGTAGGATGGGTGCACTTCCTGCCTGACACACCAAGCAATAGGGAGACAACTGGGGGAGGGGTTCTGTGCCCTCCACCCCACCTCCAACTTCACTCCAGCCTGGAGGCCCCACTCTATACATTGGGCTTTTAAATACAGTCAGCTCTTTGTATCCATGGATTCTGCATAACAGATTTAACCAACTGCAGATCCCAAATATTAGGGGGGAAAAATGACAAAATAAAAGAGAAATTAAAAACCATTACAGTATAACAACTATGTGCATGGTATTTACATTGTATTAGGTATTACAAGTAATCTAGAAGATTTAAAGTATACAGGAGGATGTGTATAGGTTATATGCAAATAATACTGGGTGGCCACAAAATTCATGTGCAATTTAAAATTGCACAGTGTTTTAAATTGCATATGAACTTTATGGCCACCCTGTATGTTGCTACACATAAGAGGCTTGGACAGCCATAGATTTTGGTATCTACCAGGGTCCCATGCATAACTTACTGTCCTGATGTACAACTATACTATTTTGTTTGAAAAAGGTCTTACTGCTAAAAAGAAAGTTTAAAAATATCACTACAAGGTGCACAATAGTTATAACTATCATTTACTGAGCACTGAGCTAGGTACCTCATAAATATCACTTTATTTATGTCATATTAGTGAATAAAAAAAGCTATTTGCAGAATAACATGGAGAGTATGCTTCTGGTTTTATATTTGAAGAAAAACTTCTCACGCTCTTCCCCACAAGTAAATATACAGAAATAGCAATGGGACTGGAGGATCTAAAGGTAGGTCTGGAAGATCTGGAAATAGTGGCTAGTCCTTGGGAATGAGAATGCTTGTGTATATGTAACTACCATTTAAAACTTTACATATTCCTACATGTTTTAAACCTTTTAATAAGAAATATGATCATGCAGGATAAACATGCATTTGTTTTGTAATCAAAAGAAATCTTTATTCTTCCCAGAAGCTGCATTTTATAGAGAAGGGAACAGAGGCTCAGAAAAAGCACAGTGAATGTGTGCAAATAACTAGGACCCAACATGGACTGTGATAGCTGACAGGTACATAAGTTGAGATATAATACAGCCCATATGTAGTAGAAATTCTAGAAGGTTTCAGGGAGGAAGCATCATTTGAGATGGGGCTTGAGAGATGGGTAGGATTGTAACAGCTCAAAATAAGGAGAAAGACATTCCAGGTTAGAAAAATAACATAAGATATGCATGAAAGTAGGAAGCCTGAGCCACCATCAAGGAAAAGTGAGCCCAGTTTGGATAAAGTACAGAATGGAGAACAGGGCAAGGAACAGAAACAATAACCATTGGGTGCCAGTCAGGTGCAGGCATCATGCTAAATGCAATTACTTATCCAAACAATTCTGCTTGGCCAAAACCACTTTCACAAAGTAAAAGGATAAATGAAAAAATGGGGAAAATATATGCAACTCATGTCACAGACAAAAGATGAATCTTCATCTAAAGAGTTCCTAGAAACAGAAAGAGACCAGTAGACCTAGGAGAATCAGCAGAAGATATGTACAAACAGTTCACAGAAAAAATATAAAAATGTTTCTTAAACACAGAAACATGCTCAACCTTTCTCCTTGTGAGAGATGTGCAAATGGAAACTACTCTGACACAGCATTTTTTAATCCATCAGATTAGGAAAAATCCAGAAGCTGAATAACACACTCATTTGGCAAGATTATATGGAAACGGGCACTCTTAGATGTTGCTGGCAAGGAATATTAGAGCAACCTTACGGAAAGTAATTTGGCGAAGTCTATTCATATAACAAAGCATCTATGCTTTGACCCTGCAGTTCCACCTCTAAGACCCTCCTGCAGATCTGCTGTAGTAGGTGCTGCCACTTGCCTGGGTCCCCTCCCCAGCTGGTGCACCCCCAGCTGCTGCAGGTGTGGTGGCTAAAAGCTTACATCTGGGACCTCTGACTCATGCTCTTAGCCCATGAGAACCACCAGAGATGTTCCTCCCGCCATCAGCCACCAAAAGCACAAAACTAATGACTGCATGAAAGAGAAGTTCAAGAACCTTGGCCCTCCTGCCTCAAGGTGGCACAACTTCGGAAGCTCTATCCTCCATCAGGACAAAGCCTGACTCACCTGGCCCACATCCTTGCTTGTCTCTCTGTCTTTCCCATGCGGCTTCCTTCTCTCCCTTAGCACTCCTCCAGTAAATCACACATCCCTGAATCCTATCTCCAGGAGACCTAAAACACTCGCAAATAAATGTCTAAAATGATGTATGAACATTATTCATAGCAACACTATTTTGTAATAGCAAAATGTTTTGTACAAAATAGAAACAACTTAAGTGTCCTTCAGTAGAGGATTGGCTGAACAAATCAGGACCTGTCTGCAGAATGGAGTAATACATTCTGGAAACAGAAAGCAGCAGCTCTTTTATATCAATGAGGTTATATTCATGACATGAGAAAAATGATATGAAATTCAAATTTAAGTGTTCTTAAAGTTGAACTGGAACACAGCCATGCTCATTGTCTGTGACTGTTTTTTCTTTCTGACAGCAGAGTTCAGTAGTTGCAGGTACCGTGTGTCAATGAAAGCCTAAAAGATTTACTATCTGGCCTCCTTTTATGGAAGACATTTGCTGACTCCTGGTGTAGGGCATGTAAATGTTTGTGTAAAATATGGAAAATAAGGCTGCATGTTGCAGTTATTTGCATATTCATAAAGCAACCTTGGAAGAATGATCTGGAAAATTAAAAACAGTGGTTACCTATGTGTGCATGGCAGGGTGTGGGGACAGGGAGTGGGAAGTAGGGGGTGGGAAATAAACCAGCGCTATAATTCAATGAACTTTTACTCTGTGCCAGTCTCCGTGCTAGTGATCCATGTCACATGCATTCTCTCACGTAGCCTCTCCGCAACCTAAGAGTGAGATACTTCTTCTGCCCATTTGAGAGTCTGGAGGTTCTGTATATCTTGCTGAAGGCTGCAGAACTCCTACGTGCAGAAGCCAGGTTACCAAACCCAGTAACTTCATCCTAAATCCACCCACCATGGGTCGCTTTTTATTATCATGTTACAAATGAGGACATTGAGGCTTTGAGGTATTAAAGAAGAATAGGTTGGGCCTCTATGGTGGGACCTCCAAAATATTGGGGAGGTATGTGGGCTGTACTGAAAGGGAAAGGGGGAGTGGCTGGAGATTTGGGAGCAGGAAAATGACATGGTCCAAGGAACAGCTACTCTTTTTCATCCACTGAAGAAGCATATGCTGAGTGCTCCATGCTAGGCTCTGGAGCCCAATGATGGCAAACATTCTTACCCTCTCAGCTCCAGTGAGGGCTGGGCAAAGGGACCAGCATCTTTGCAAAGATGAGGAGGTCATTGGGACACATGCTAGCCTTGACACATTCCTGGTCTTCAAACAGGTCCAGGACATGAAGGAGAAGGCCCTCTTAAATGATAATTATTCTGGTGAAAGATTCTATGGTGGAGAATGGGCCAGCAAGGGGAGGGCTAGAGGCCAGCTGGAAGGTTTGGCTGTGGTCTAGGCTGGCAGTGACCCCAGAGGGGGCCAGGAAGAAGATATAGATTCAAGGAATATTTAAGATATAGAAACATAAATAATTCCCAGCTTTGGCTTGGACAAGGGAGAGGGGCTTCAGGGAGCTAAGATTTCAACGTGAGAGACCCAAGAAGTGGAATGGGCTTGACATGATGAGTATTTGGAACCTCAGGAAGGATCTCAAGGTGGAAACACCCAGGAGGCAGAACTCAGGAGAGAATTCTGGGGCTGTAGACACAGTCAGGATGGAGAGAGACAGTAGGTATAGAGGTGGTGGGTGCAGAGTTAACGGGAGGGATGATCTCACTGGGGGAGTGTTTGCAAAACAAACCACATTTCAGAGTCCACTGCTGGATTGAGGCGTTAACTCTGCTAACACTTCCCAGCCTAAAAGAGGAAAATGTGTTAATGAACAGAATCGTCTCAGTTTTAAGTTTTGCTCCTATAAATTCTTCTCTGAGCTTTGGCACCTGCTACCACTTGTCTGCTAGCACACGATTAAACAAATGATCAAGCCATAAATTAATATTAGTGGAAAAATGTGGCAGCAGCCCACCGCACTTCATTCCACAGTTTGCTCTCTTCACGGACACGTGCGTGTGCCTATAGCTGGGTTCCTTTTTTTCCTTTTGCACATACAGACGAGCGTCATAGTTTCTGCTAATAAAACCGTTCCCAGCTCCAATCATGGAATTAACTATGTTGATAGTTTGCAGCATTCCTTATGACTTCCAGGTGTTCTCCCACCCAAATAGTTTGAGAAATAGAAGAGTAAAGAGAGAACAAAGAAGGGAAGAGGGGATCTAGGGGACACAAAGGCTTAAGGGGCAAATGGAGGAATAGGCTGTGAAGGCACCTGGGAAGGAGTGGCCCGAGAGCCTGAGGGGACCAAGGAGAAAGCAGCAAGACCATGGGTGTTCCCAGAACTTCCCTCTCGGCTGGCCAAAGGGCGGGGCTGCTCCTCCCCGCGGCTGTGGGTGCACTCAGCAGGGCAAGTGCCCTGGCCTCTCCCAAGTGGCTCAGGGGGTCAGCTCCCGGCAGAGGTCTGTTCCCCTGTCCTCCTGGCTAGCCAGGCAGACCTCACACACAGGCCAGTCAGACAGACCTTGGCTGCCAAACCCCTGGGGACCTAACACAGTGACACAGTGGGGGCAGCCCAGGGAAATGGCGCAAAGATGGGACCCTGCACTCTTCTACAGCCTGGCACGCTGACAGGGCAGGATCAACACCGGCGCCCTGGTGCCCAGTGGGAAGGGCCGAGAACCAGCTCTCTCCCTGGTGTCCCTCAGTTGCCTTAAGATCACTCCTGCTGCTGCACTTGCAGTGACCACCGACCCAACCTCTTCAGCCTCACTGGTCAGCCAGAAGCCCCCACTCAGCCCCACCTGGCCATCTGTGGCTCTGAGCCTCTAGTTCCTTCTGTGGCCACACCAGGTCTGAGAGAATGGAAGCCTCAGATCCCAAGAGATACCTCTGCCAGGCTGAGGGGTTGGAGGTGGGACCCTAGGGGCGTCCCTCCTGTCCAGAGCACCCTACTCCACTTCCCAGCCAGCTCCAAGAGCATCCCTGTCGCCAGGCAGAGGAATAAGAGGCAGAGGGAGCCATGGGTTCCACATGTCCTGGGGAAAGTGGGGGAGGGTGGCACCCAGAGGCCTGCTCCCCATCACAAGGGCAGCTCTGAACTAGGGGCTGCCTCAGTTTCTGAACAGTCCAGAGACTCTTGTGAGTCTCTTTCCTCTCCTCCACCCTCCAGACTCTCAGGTGCTGGTCGACTGTAGAGACAGTTTTCCATAGAGCAACTGGATGTGTAGGCTGCTGAGCCCTCATCTCTGCCTCTCAAGACACTGCATGGCCTTAGTCCTCTCCTGGCTGGGTGAGGGGGCAGGGTGAGAGAGCCAGTGCAGGCTGCCTGGGCACTGGGATCACATGCAGAGGCAGGAGAAGGTGACCCTGAGGGCTGCCCAGGGCCCCAGGAAATGCTCCTCATTTTCTACCTAGCTTGCCCAAGTGTCAGAGTGCTGGGGCAATCGCCCTCTCCATCCCTCTCTAAAAATAAGTCCCTCCAAGAGCTCCCCTGCCTCCTTCTGGGCCCAGAAGGACCATCCAAAGGGCTGGAGCTCAGCCAGGAGTGCAGACCCCCCAGAAGGGAAGAGAATGGGTCCTTCTTTCTTTACGTCCTCCATGGAGTCATCACAGCACTGGGCACACAGCTGCTGATGAGTTCACATACTCATCACACTGAACTTTGAACTTCTCCATGGCTTCTTCCAGCTCTCCTGCTTCACTGAAGCTGTCTCGCCATTCTGCAGCTAGCCAGGGCCAGTGGGCAGTCTGAAGCCTTTGGCTCCAAGTTCCCCTGGGAAGACTTGTCACCACACAGGGAACCTGGATTTCATGAATTCATCATTCTCCCACTGCCAAGGTGCACAGTCCCATTAGGCACTGTGGGAAGGGCATCTTGCCCAAGGAGAGCTTACGATCCAGGCTGGCGGGGGCTGGGGGGGGGTCAGCGGTAAGAAGAGGCCTAGGACACCTGGTGTCTTTGTACATATTAGAAAAGGGGGCTCCTCTGGACTGCCAGTTTACAGAAGTTGCCCCCACTTCCTATTGTAGCAGGGTGCAGGGACTGGGTAAGCAGAATACAGATTGGAAAGATTTTAGCTCCAGGGTTCAACCAAACACCGATCTACACCTTTGCACAGGGTGCAACACGCACACCCACACACAGCAGGCCCGGGACAAGACCCTGCACTTGAACGTTTCATAACAATCCAAGAGCAGAGAAGCAGGAGAGCAGCAGGAGCTAGGAGGCTCAAGGCCAGGTAAGCTGTCCATCTAGAATGTTCCAAATCTCCCTAAACCGTGGGGCTGGGTCTCTGGGGAAGGCTTTCCAGAGGGCAGGAGACATGAGCTGGAGGAAGGGATGGGGAGGACAGAGAGAACCACGAGGACAAAGGGACACACTCAGGAATGTACTGACATGGTGTTCAGGGGGTAACCAGGTCCATCTGGTTACAGGGAAAACAGGAGGGGTCAAGGATGAAAATACTAATAGCAAATAGCTCCATGGTGCTTATTATGTGCCAGGCAGTATGTTCAGCACTTTACATACATTAATCCATTTAGTCACAATTAAAATTAGAAAGCAGGTATTATCATTATTCCTGTTTTATGGATGAGGCCCAGAGAAGGAAGGTAACTTGTGTAAAATCACACAGCCAATGACTAACAAAGCCAGGAATCAAAACAGGGATCCTACAGATATTGTGGCTGCAGAGCCTGTACTATAAACCTCTACAGTCTTGCTGCTCAAGAACTATACTTTGGCACCGAGCTGTAGAGGGCCAAGAGGGCAGGCCTCATCCTATGAACCTCATGCATGAAAGGGAAGCCTTGAAGAAGGTATTTTCACCAGGAAGTAACAAGGTTAAGAATGGCCTCTTAGGCAAATGGTCATGGAAGATTCGTCCCTGGAGGTCCCCTACCTGTCCCGGGTTGCTCACCTCCCCATTTCCTCATGAAGGCTTTCATGAGAGTGCTCATGAATGCCTTGCCAAGGGCTGAATGTGCTACGACTACTTGTGTATGTCAAATGGTGGATTTGAGCTTTTAGAGGCAAGGCAACGGTCCAAGGCATCTAGTATTCCTTGTGCCTCGGAGAAAGGGAGGAAGAGAGGGAGGGAGAAAAGGAGGAAGAGAGGGAGAAAGGGAGGAAGGAGGGGAGGGGGGAAGGAAGGAAGGAAGGAAGGAAGGAAGGAAGGAAGGAAGGAAGGAAGGAAGGAAGGAAGGCAGGCAGGCAGGCAGGCAGGAAGGAAGGAAGGAAGGAAGGAAGGAAGGCAAACTGGCTGAGCCTGTCAGTTGCCTGACTCAGAGATGATCCTTCTTTTGAACGTCCTTTCTCCCAGCTGGCCTGACAAATCCAAGCAGGTCACACATAAAGTGAATGGCAGAGGCATCACAGGGAGGGTGGGATTTACACAGGAGAATGTTATCTATTCCTGGCTGATTACTTGGAAGGTCTCTTAGAAGGCACAGCTATGGGGACCGTCTCTTAGCACAGATTGCTGTGGGGGCAGACATCTGGGGATGTTGAGCTGAAGCACAACAGGGGTGTACAGACATGCTGCTGGGGCTCAGGTCAAGCACTCCCCGGCCTGGAGTGGGATGTCAGCTCGTGCTGAAGGGGAGCTCTTCCTCCCAAGTCCAAGAATGGGAAACCAGCTGTGCCGAGGCACAGAGATCAGACCATTATGAGACTCGGCCCCTGGCATTTTCTCCTCTGGGTATCTGCTGTTCCAAGGAGCATGCTGGGATGAGGTGGCAGAGTCCCTGGGAACCACAGTACTCCCCACATAACTCATCTTGATCAAATAACTGCCACACTCACTAACATGGACTGAGCACCAGGCACCAAACACATACCACCTCATAAAGGTCCCTAACATAATAACCTATGATTTTAATGTCTCGAAATGCAGTCACTTGTGTTAAGTGACATTAAGCCCACAGTGGTTGTTTACCCCTCTCTCAAAGTGATGAAGGTATATACAATGGATTGAGGTGATAAGATAATACCTGTTATTATCAGGTATCACCCAAGATCTGAAACAAATGGATAAAAAGTAAAAGGTGACCAAGATAATGAAAACAGTCCTATTAGGGAGGACCATAAAAGTAGCCAGGACCTGGCCTTGTTTAACACAGCTTTGAAGGCTTAGCCCATTCAAACGCTGAGGGCCTGTCTGTATTTTATCAGCTATCACCAAAAGCTCTGACAGAACTCCCTGAAGGACCCACTCAACTCCTCTCTTGGCACACTGGTCTCCCCAGCCATCACTGGTTTGTTACCCCACTCTTGTTACTGTCTGTGTGCTAAGTGTGGATTACAGAATCGATGGTGTATAAAGCCCTCTCAGCTAGCTGTGGATTTAATATATATAATTGCTATCGAGTCACTAAAACCTTAGAGCTTTGGTTGGAGTTAGCACACTTAGGCACAACCCCAATTAGTACGTCAATAGATATAGCCAGTAACGGTCCCCCAACAACAACCTGAGAGGTGGGTGTCACTATCCTGGTATGACTTAGGAGAAATTTGGGGCATGAAGAAGGAAAAGAACTGGCCCAAGCTTAAATAAGAAATGGCCAAAAGAAAGCCAGGATTCTAAAGCTCTTTAGAGCTGCTGGGCTCCGAAGCTCATCTTGCTCCTCCCCTCACTGTGGCCAAACTCTCTCGGACAGGGTGCCCCGGTGGTGCTGCAGGAACCACAAGAAAGTGTATGAAAAGCAGAAGAGGCTGAGAGCTGCAGCGGTTAAAAGGGAATGAAAACAGGCAGGGCCGAGGGACCTGGCAAGGGCTACAGGAGATTAGCAGAGGAGGTGGAGCAGGGAGAAGAGAGAAATGTAGGCTGAGACCCATCTCCCAAAGCCGCAGAGCCTGGCATATGGGCATCTCACCACTACCAACTTGGCCTTGAGGTGTCCCCTCCTGAAACCTTGAGTTCCCTTGTGGAACCCCTCCACCCTCTGTAATGCCCCCTCTCACCGCCCCCAACGTACACACAGGGTCTGGCAGGCCTGGCTTATTGGACAGTGAACACAGACCTCTGACTTCAGATGCGTTTACCCTACTCAAGTCCATCATCCACCCATGCAGCTGGGGGGGTTGGGTCAGGGATACAATCCTCAGGGGCTGGCCACCAGTCCAGCAGCCCACAGCCAGCCTGTCCTTCCTGCTCTCCCAGGGGCTGGAAACCTATGCTGGGGCATACATGAAAGGAGATTTCTATGGGAATGAGGACCCCAAACTGGGAAGTCTTCCTTCAGTGATCTAGCTGCCCAAACCCATCAACATGTGGTGTACCAGACACCTGCTAAGGCCGTTCATTTTTTTTGTTTTTGCTAGTCCCTTTGTATTTGTTATTCTAATTAGTACAATATGAGAATTAACATCCCCTGTTTTATGGAGCTGAGGCACAGAGTGGGGCTTTTAACCTTCCCCAGGGCATCCCTAGCTCTGTCTGCCTTCAGTGGGTAAAACTCCTACCCTGCTGCTCCCCCTTTGCTATAACAGAAAACCTCACCAGGGAAAGAAGCAAACACCCTCAAGTGCTCTGGGCAAACTTTCAGAGTTTCTGGTGACTGTTTCTGCTTTTCTGATGTAAACATAAAGCTCAGGGAACTCCAGGGTGAAGGAACAAGTAAGAGTGGATGCCAGCCATAGAAGAGCTATAAGATGCATTTACATGTATTAGTAAATCTTGGTGACAATTCTATAAGGTATGAATAGTCATCCCCACCCTATAGGTGAAAAAACTGAGGCTCACTGGGTTAAATCAGTTGCTCTAAGCAGCCTGGCTATTAAGAGGTAGAGCTGAGATTCAAACCCAGGCTTATCTAACTATAAGACAAAAATTATTTCAGGGGAAGAGCAGAGAGAGGGAAGGAGCGAGGGGGTGGGGTCTTGGTGTGTGCCACACCTTTTGGAGGCAAAACACGATTGTAAGAGGGACTTTACCTAACAAATGCAATCAGTGTAACCTGATTTCTCGTACCCTCAATGAATCCCCAGCAATAAAAAAAAAATTATTTCAGGATTCCATCCCCACATGCTACAGCATTCTGTAGGGCCTCTGACCCTGCCCCAAGAACGTCAGGAAAGAAATATGGAATCAATTTTCTCCCCAAGGCAG
>CAUYON010174576.1:0-11490 GCA_963573935.1 Arctocebus calabarensis
TATTAATGTGTAGGTATCATTCTGTAGCTGTTAACTGCAAGTTTAGCTTGAATTAAGGGATTTGGGGGGACCATTTAACTTAATTATTGCTAGTTTTGAAATGTCTTTGTAAGAGTAGGGTTGGCACAGATGCAGCAATAGGTAAGATTAGGAGATGGGGTCACACTTATCTGTGTTCCAGTGGAAACTATTTGAATATTTGTGTTATATAGATTTTTATTCCCTTTTTAGACATGCAATGAAAGAGCACCCCTCTGCTGCTCAGCAAGCATTTGTAGTTTGTACAATGGCAGAATGGGCCAAAAGCTTAGTGTTGTGACCTGTTTTAAGAATAAAGTATCTTGAAATAAAAAAAAAGAAAGAAAATATGGATACAATTTACCAAATGGAACTGGCTGAACTGCAGAATTGTGACTCTTTGAAAGATGCATTCAAGTCAAGCAGCCTTCCTAATTTCTATGCATCTCTCCCCTCTGAGACATATCCTAATCTCAGGAACCATGCACTCAAAATGGCAACCATCTTTGGCAGCACTTTTGTCTGTGAACAGACATTTTCCAGAATGAAACATCCGAAATCTCCAACCAGATCTAGACTAACTGATGCACACTTGCATCGCTTGTTACAACTAGCAGTGACAAATATGGAACTGGACATTGACCATCTCATTAGCCAAAAGCAGGCCCATAGTTCCCATTGAAATACTGATAAGTTTGTTGATTAACTTTATTTGTTCTTCATTTTAAAATTTGTGTTTGTTCCCTTTTTTGTTTTTTTTTTACTTCAAAATAAGATATGCGCAATGTGCATAAGAATTTGTTCATAGTTTTATTTTTTTTAAACTATAGTCTGGCCCGCCAATGATCTGAGGGACAGTGAACTGGCCCCCTGTTTAAAAAGTTTGAGGACCCCTGGACTAGAGGATGAGAGTGGGATTTTATTTCGATTGAATTATCGGAAACTTAAAGTTCTCTTTCCAGATGAGCTTTTTAAAAGAATCATTACTTGTGTCTTATTGAAGCTTATTGTAATTTGATGATGGGATATAACATGTAAACATGGGAGTGGTAAACTTAATAACCTCAGGTTTATGTTTTTGTTCCTTCTGTACCTACATCATGAGCATACTGTCTGTAAAGCTGAAAGGTACACTATTGTTCACTGATTATTTCATATATGAGTCACTGGTCTCCAATTTCCATGTAAGTAAAGGAATATTTTATATTTCTTAGGTATCTTGTAATGCCAGCCTTGGTGTTAGCCACGTCTGATTACAATACATGATGACTTATTTTTACTAATTGTTTCTGTTAATAGTAACTTAATGTTGAGTGCTTGCTTTGTGCCAGGCATTGTACTAAATTCTTAACGTTCATTATCTCTTTAGTCTTTGGGTCAACTTGCTTAGGTGCTTGGCATCAGAGTCAGAGGCCATAGTCTACTGTATACAGCTTGGAAATGACTCAGTTTAGGGGATCGAGAGCTATGTTAACTTTCAAAGTGTTTAATTAGGAAAGTCTCTAGATTTCTGGAGCCTATCAACCCCTGAGATGATGTATCATGGGTGATACAGTAGCTTATGTTTTTTCATCACACTTATCCATGTGTTTTGAAAAACACCCACCATGTAGTTCTTATTCTCAGTTTTTCTCACTGTAAAGGAAGGATTTTATAGTGCAAATAATTGAAAGCTTTTGATTTGAGTTTTTAAAGAAAACATTTATTGGGGTGAATTTGGGGGCAAACCTTTGGGCTACTAACTTTTTTGTTCCATTCATAGATACATTGGTCAAACAGCAAGCCTCAGATACCTAACTATGTGTTAATGTTTTGTGGACAGAGGAGATAATTAAAAAAAGTTTGAATACAGAGAAGCACTTTATATCTAAAAGGGTTTCTCCCTGCCCAACTGGGAAGTAGTTTGTATAAGCTTGAGAACATTTTAACAACAGTCAGATAAATTCCATTTCAAAGAAGCCTATTTTATGGATATTTTCCGATTTAGAAAAGTCACAGATGTTAGGTTGTATATTCTAGTAGGTATCCCAAACCATTGTACAAGTATTTAAGGAAGTTGTTGGAAAGAATTTGGATCTTTCCCCACTTACTGCAAGTTGGTTGGACTACAAAAATTCAAGTTTTATTTAGGTATATGTAAATGACCCTTGAAGATTTTGTTTTGTTACCTGTATTTTTGAAAACACAAATTATAGGCAGGCCAATTCCTGCCAACTGAAGATACTCATTCATCTATTAATGTTGAGTTTCTTCTATGATCACAATAAGTTTTTAGTAGTTTCACTTCATATCAAGGAGTTTTTAGAAACTGCTGTTATGTATTTCAGTACCATAAAGTTAGCCTATATTTGGGGTTTTTTGTATTTTACTTGTCTGAGGAGAAAAAATGATTTGGAAGTATTAGTAATAATATCTTTCTGTTCATCAGAAACTTCTTTTGCTTATATCCCGTCTGTTGAAAGTTGTGGGTTTATAAAAGTGAATTTTGCCAATAATCTTGATTTTCGAGCATCTCAAATTACTATATTTACCCCACAAAAGAATGTATTTCATTGAGACCATATATACAGGCTTCATTACATAGTATGTAAGTGTTAGAAACATTTCAAAACTCATCATCTGAAAATTTGGCAAAAAGTAAAAATCAAAGTGATAAGATGTGAATAAAATGTAATAGAAATGATGAATGTTCGAGACAAAATTACAACGTATTATGCATAATATTTAAAATTTCAAATTTTCAATACAATCCAGTCTGATTAACTTTATGGACACAATTTTTGTTTTCTAGGGAGGCTTGTGGATCAGAATCTGAACAAAATTGGGAAAGATGAAATGCTTCAAATGATTAGACATGGGGCAACACATGTATTTGCCTCAAAGGAAAGTGAGATCACTGATGAAGATATTGATGGTATTTTGGAAAGAGGTGCAAAGAAGGTGAGAAGTAGATTTAATGATGCTTTAATATAAAATATTTTAGACCAGAACTATTGGAAGAAATATGTGAACTATAGATAATCTTATTTCCATAGAAGGAAGCTTTTACTTACTGTAAATAAAGTCTAATTCATTTTTACTACAGGTTTCATGCTTTTTTGGTTTTGAATCTAGTAAGGTATTTTCCTTTGTTGTCTAGACTGCAGAGATGAATGAAAAGCTTTCCAAGATGGGTGAAAGCTCACTTAGAAACTTTACTATGGATACCGAGTCAAGTGTTTATAACTTTGAAGGAGAAGACTATAGAGAGAAACAAAAGGTAATTTAGATGTTTGGGTTACCTGAAAGCTTTATTTTTACTGGAAAACTTGAAATTTTAAGTGTTAGATATAATGTCTTGTAATTTTGTCTCAAACAGTAGTCATTTATATTTACTCACGTCTTTTTTTCATAATCATATAAAATATAATGCCAGTTTTTCAGTTGTTAAGCTTTCAAAATGTCTTTAAATTTTAATGTAATGAAATTTGTTGTATACTGTTATAGTGAAATATATTCTTGTTTGGGATGAATACTAATTTGGGATATTTGGTAAAAAATTACCATAACCTCATTTTTTTTAAACAGCAGAATTGGCTGATGAAAAAACCATTCTTAATTTCATAAGTATTATTTGCTGATGTTGAGAGAAACTGGAAAATACCTAAGGGGAAAAGAAAAAAGTAATTCTACCTGGTGTTTTCCTTGTTAACATTAGACGTGTAAATATTTTCAAGGTTAATTATATGTCTCCATTTTCCTCCAATTTGGGTTTATAGCATGCATTCTGTAAAATTCCCCTCCCCCCCATTTAACAAAATTTTTTGGGGGGCAAGAAATACTTACTGAATGCCTAATACTGTTAGTAGATACTGTCTCAGTGTTACTTACATAGGATAGAGCAAGTAACCATAGTCTCTATTTTTATGGAGCTTTATAGCCCCATATGTTTGTATTAGAAGTTGTTGATTTCCATCCTTTCCCCTGTGCTAGATTGCATTCACAGAGTGGATTGAGCCACCTAAACGAGAAAGAAAAGCCAACTATGCTGTTGATGCATATTTCAGGGAAGCTCTTCGTGTTAGTGAACCTAAAGCACCCAAGGTAAGTTCACACAACTCACAAATTATCTAAAAATACTGAAATGTAAATTTTTTTCTTAGAAAACAAGATTGAGGTTTAACATTTTGTGATTTATTTATTTATTTATTTATTTGTAGTTTTTGGCCAGGGCTGGGTTTGAACCCATCACCTCTGGTATATGGGGCCGGCACCCTACTCATTCAGCCACAGGTGCCGCCCTGTGATTTATTTTTATAGTGTGTCACTTTTAGTTTTTAGTTAAAATTTTTACAAAATTAATTTCAAGGTTGTACTTTAAAATTTGACTAATGTTAGTTCAATTTTATTGAAAGGTGCATTTAGCGCTTGAAGAATTGACTATCATGGTTTAAGGACTAGGGATAGAATTCAAGCAGAATTTCTTTTTTATGGACAATACTTTATTTTTTTTCTTTAGGCACCTCGACCTCCAAAACAACCCAATGTTCAGGATTTCCAGTTCTTTCCTCCACGTTTATTTGAATTACTGGAAAAAGAAATTCTGTATTATAGAAAAACTATTGGGTACAAGGTAATTAAAATTCTCTACTTTACATCCTTTTCTGTCCAGAAATCCTGGAAGGTATAAACATTAATTTAAAACAATTTTTGTTGTTATTTTTATATCGGGGGATACAAGTATTTTTTGGTTAACATGGATCGCTTTTGTAATGCTTGCATCATGGCTGTAAGTGTGACCATCACACAGTGTTCATTGTACCTATTAGGTAGGGTTTTGCCCCTCCCCTTCTTCCTAATACTAATTATTAGTATTTATTTAACTTTAAGCTAGAATGAAGGAATATTAATTTACTATGTCCTTGGTTGTTTAAATGAGGTTTAATGTGGTTTGTTCTTTTATGTAATAAATAAATGTAGGATATAGGTATGTTTTTTAATAGTTAGATTGAAACTTAAAAAATTTTTTTTGAAACTTACAAAATTTTAATTGGTTAAGAATTTAGTTATTCATATGTTCTTTAAAATTTGCTGATTGATGGCATAGAAAAATATTTTTTAGGTACCTCGAAATCCTGAGCTTCCTAATGCAGCACAGGCACAAAAAGAAGAACAGCTTAAAATTGATGAAGCTGAACCACTTAATGATGAAGAATTGGAGGAAAAAGAGAAGCTTTTAACACAGGTAGGTATAGTCTTTAATCCGCACAAACTGTAGTGCCAGTACAATAAATCTTACACACTGTTAGATTGTGTTGGAGCATATAAACAAGTACAAGTCTCTGCTTTTAGAGATGAATAATTAGAAATGATAAAGTTGATTGAAACTAGCTCTTGGGGTAGTTGAGAAAAAATAGATTGGCACAGGCCTTAAGTACAGGGGTTATCTTTTTGATGATCTGACTTTCATTGTTACTGTTTGATGTGAATCTTTCACATTGTTACCAAGTTACCATTTTTGATTATAAATCTCTTCCTAGTACTTTTAAAATATCCTTTGGGATTCATTCATGGTTTTGCACAATCTGGCCTTTAATCTACCTTAAAGCTTAATTTTTCTTGTTTTCCCACGTACTTGTATCTTTGCTTTTTAGGTTATGTTAGTCACTCTCCCGAGCAAACTCTTAATCCTTATGAGCGCTGTAAAATTCTCACCTTTTCATGTAGCATTCCTTACTTCCACTCAGATTTTATTGCTTGAGTATCTAAACCATCTAGTATGTTCTAAAAGTATACATTTATGTACAGAAAACATCATCACTCTAAAAGAACATAATTTTGAAAAGATAAGCTAGGAGCAATTTAAAAGAATTGGTAAAGCAGTGCGGCACCTGTGGCTCAGTGAGGAGGGCACCGGCCTCATATACCTGTGGTGGGTTCAAACCCGGCCTCGGCCAAACTGCAACAAAAAAATAGCTGGGTACTGTGGTGGGCACCTGTAGTCCCAGCTACTCGGGAGGCTGAGGCAAGAGAATCTCCTGAGCCCAAGAGCTGGAGGTTGCTGTGAGCTGTAATGCTACTACACTCTACTGAGGATGACAAAGTGAGACTCTGTCTCTAGAAAAAAAAGTAATTGGCAAAGTTTGTTAGTGTTTTTTTCCAAGTTTAATATTTAGTGGTTGAATATTTTGTGTCTATTGCTGTGAAGGGATTTACCAATTGGAACAAAAGAGATTTTAACCAGTTTATCAAAGCTAATGAGAAGTGGGGTCGTGACGATATTGAAAATATAGCAAGAGAAGTAGAAGGAAAGACTCCAGAAGAAGTCATTGAGTATTCAGGTAATACTTTTATTGTCATTATCATCATTTCATGTGTTTCCTTCAAAGGAGATACCTTAAATATAAAAAATGTGTTAATCAACCTTTTGGAGTTAAGAAATGTTGGAAGGTTTGTGTTCCTTTATTCTGAATTATGTTTATGTTGTGATAAACTAATTTTGCCACAACTTAGTTTCTTGATTTTCTTTTTTTTTTCCTTCTTCAGCCTTAACTAACTCTAGTGATAGCTAGGAAAACCAGAGAGGTCACTGAGTAACTGTGCATTCACATTTATTTCATTTCTCTTAAGAATTTCTAAAGTATTGGTGTGTTTCTGTTTCCTCAAGTCTGTTTGATTGTGAGGTTGAATATGTATGGGTACTCTGTAGTGAATCTACTTAGAATTTTAGAATAGCAGAAGTTGTAAGTGTTGGATGATAATATCAGTCATCAATTCATCTCATTTTTTTTTTTTTTTACATTTAAGAAAACAAATGATAACTGAACTTATTCACCCTCTGGGTATTAGTTGTAGGAAATGTTTTCTTAGTCCTCTGTAAATAAAATAATTGCATGTACAGTAACAAGTTATTTATATTTACCTACTTCCTCTACCTATCTTATCCAATTTTTACTCTCTTATAGCTGTGTTCTGGGAAAGGTGCAATGAGCTCCAGGACATAGAGAAGATTATGGCTCAGATTGAAAGGGGAGAGGCAAGAATTCAAAGAAGAATAAGTATCAAAAAAGCACTTGACACAAAGGTACTTTGCATGTTAGTAAATATGATAGTTAAGAAAACAGCTTCTGTCTATGAATGTGAGAGTTAAAAGCAACTTCTTAAAAGGAAAAGAAACAAGGGTTCAAAATTTAAAATTTTTTCAAGGAAAAATTTTCAAACGTATAAGTGTTGTAAGCAGAATTTATCTTGGTATTAGACTGATATTTTAATCAAATACACTAGGATTACCTCCTTACTAAGTAGTATCAGAAAGTTTGAGTCTGTATTTCTTTTTATACTAATAATAAAGACTATAAAGTTTTTAGGGCAAAGGTTGTTATATAAACCAGTTGTGCTCTGGATAGAATATTCTTATTTGAAATGCAACACTTTTTGCTAATTATACTAAAGCTGACTTTGAAATATTGGGTATATAGAGTTTATATTTGCATAATATAAAATCAAACTTTTATAGATTGGACGGTACAAAGCACCTTTTCATCAGCTGAGAATATCATATGGTACTAACAAAGGAAAAAACTATACTGAAGAAGAGGATCGTTTTTTGATCTGTATGCTTCATAAACTTGGATTTGACAAAGAAAATGTTTATGATGAATTGCGGCAGTGTATTCGCAACTCTCCTCAGTTCAGATTTGACTGGTTTCTTAAGTCCAGAACTGCAATGGTGAGTGTTCAAGGCTTTTTAGTATAAAAAGAGTTCACAGAAAGTATATTCCTTAAGGTAACCTGTAAAACTCTTGGAAGCAGATTTTTTTTTTTTTTTGAGACAGAGTCTCATTTTATCACTCTCTATACCTCGGTATCACAGCTCACAGCAGCCTCTAACTCTTGGGCTTAAACAATTCTCTTGCCTCAGCCTCCCAAGTATCTGGGACTACAGGTGCCCAGCACAACGCCTGCCTACCTAGTTTGGGAAATGTACTAAGCTAACATGTAAAGCTACTTTGAAAATGAAAACATTGTATAAATATATAGTTAAACGCAGATTCAATTCTGTATGTTTGATTTTATATCTTTTTTAAGTAGGCACTATTTTTTTATTTATTTTTTGAGACAGAGTCTCACTTTACCACCCTTGGTAGTGTGCTATGGCATCACACCTCACAGCAACCTCAAACTCTTGGGCTTAAACAATTCTCTTACCTCAGCCTCTCAAGTAGCTGGGACTATTGGTGCCTGCCACAATGCCAGGCTAGTTTTGGGTTTTTTTTTTTTTTTTTTAGATACAGGGTCTTGTTCTTGCTAGGACTGGTCTTGAACTCTTGAGCTCAAGCAGTCCATCTCCCTCAGCCTCCCAGACTTTTAGGATTATAAGCATGAGCCACCTCGCCTGGCTAATAGGTGAAATTTATATAATTAATAAGAAATAATTTTGTAGTGATTGTAACAAGACATGACAGTGTCATATTGACTTACCAGTACAGTACTGTGGTTTAAAACTGCATTATTTCCTAACATGTTTCTTGTTAAGACATATAAAAATGATAATATGTACATGGCCTCTTGGTGATAAATAATTGAAGAATAGTCTTTGCTTAGGTGCCAAGAGGATTTATACCTTAGGCAGGATGCCCAATCTTTTTATTTCCCTGCCACACATTGAAAGAATAAGAATTGTCTTGAGCCACACATTAAATACACAATGTGTGTATTTAAATACTACATTGTGTATTAAATACTAACCAAAACCAATGCGCATAAGAAAAGGTCCATGCATACTTTTTTGGGATATCTGACACCACAGATGAGCAAAACAGTCCTCAAATAATCTGCATGTGGTCTATGGGCCACAGGTTGGGCATTCCTGCCTTAGCATATCTATAACACATTCATGGTATGTGTGTGCCACACTGTACCTATTAAAAGAAACAGAACTTTGATGTAGTATACTGCCTTCTATCTCTGTATACCACTGAAGATATCTGTAAGCCTTACATGGTATTTTCTGCATTTTAAAATGGTTTTGTTGTGGTTATTTAGTAGTATCACTTATTAGAGGGGAGAACAAATAGGCTGGCATATTGGCTCACATTTGTAATCCTAACACTTCGGAAGGCTGAGGCAGGAGGATTGCTATTAAGGCCAGGAGTCAAGAGTGAGACCCCTGTCTCTACAAAAAGAAAACCTAACTAGGTGTGGTAGCATGCATCTCTAGTCTCACTTGGCAAGTTAAGGCAGCAGGACTGCTTGAGCCCAGAAATTAGAGGTGCAGTGAGGTATGATGATACCACTGCACAGTAGGCTAGGCAGCAGAACCAACACACTGTCTCAACCAAAAAAAAGAAAAAAAAAATACTGACTCTTTGAGGAAGGAGTTGCTAGCCAGCTATGATGCACTTAACTTATGTTTCCTTCAGGCTTATTTACTTCAGGATTATACTTAATTTTTTTCTGGAGGCTATAGTTTGCTAGAGAGAGATGAGCTATAGAAATCACCATAATAAATTTTCATGGTTATTTTTTTAAAATTGGGAAAGGTGGCATATAGTACATTGACTACCATAATTCTAGTCATAATACGTTGAAGGGAAAGATTATACATACCTTTAAAAATTATAGTTGTTTTTGATGTTCACATGTATCCACTATTAATTTGTATATTTTATTTGTTTATTCTTTTAGAGACAATGTCTTGGTTTATGGCCCAGGCTGGAGTGCAGTGAATGATCAAAGCTCATAGCAACCTCAGGCTCCTGGGCTCATGTGATAACCTGCCTCAGCCTCCTTAGTAGCTGGTACTGCAGGAACATGCCCCCATGCCCAGCTAATTTTTCTTATTTTTTTTAGAAATGGAGTTTCACAATTATTGCCCAGACTGGCCTTGAACTCCTGCCCTCTCAAAGTTCTAGCATTGTACGTGTGAACCAAAGCCTGGCCCACTATTAATTTTTTTAGGTTTAGGATATAAACGGCATAGATGTTTTCGGGCTTAGACGTTATGTAGCATGTATTACAATATTGCATGTATTACAAGGTGTTTAAACTTCATAAATCATTTACTTCAAAACAACAGTAAAGTTTTAAAGAATTGAGTAAAAACATTACATACAAGTATCTTATTTTTAATCCTCAAAGCATGGATTGTGTATGAAAATGTATTCCTTTTCCTTGTTTTTATCGATTGGGACTATATGATTGATTTTATATTACCCTTTTACAACATACCTTTGTTTTAAAATTGAAATCATGAAACATGTAGATTGAAAATACAAGTTTACTATGTCTATAACTCAGGAGCTCCAGAGGAGATGTAATACCTTAATTACCTTGATTGAAAGAGAAAACATGGAACTAGAAGAAAAGGAGAAGGCAGAGAAAAAGAAACGAGGACCAAAGCCTTCAGTGAGTGTTAATGAATATGTAAATATGTAGGTTATGTAAATTGGTATTCTTACCGTTTTTCTTTTTAAGTATTTGAACACTAGTTGACTAGTTGTATTAGTCTTTTCTTTCTCTCATAAATAACATTCTTGAATCACATAAAAGCATAGATCGAGGATGATTGCATTAAATGGGGAAATCATCACTTTGTGATGGAATTCTATAGTATGATGATTTTGAAAGTCTATCTTGTGACTGCCAATAGCACAAGCTTCTCTTTGGGAGTACAAGTTATCATTTTAGAAAAATTTAAGGAATATTAGGAAAGTAAGTGGTTTCATGACCTTAGCTTCTTAAGCTCAATTTATTGTTATAGTTGTCTTAGCAATGTGGAGACAAACATTTAAAGGGAGAAAAGTCCTCTTGTTATTTAATAATAATTTATAAAGTCATGAGTAAATATCTATGGATAATATGTGGTAGTTATGTAACTTCTTTTTAAAAACTCAAAAAAATACTTATTACTGCTTTCTTTTGGGAAGACATGTTTATTTGATATATTGATTTACTATTAATTCTCAGTTCTTACTTTGTTATTAGCTTAAAATATTTTTACTGTGTAAGTACAATAAGTAGATAGGATATTTGGAGGCTTGGTAGTTTGTTTTCAAATATATATATTGTCTAAGAGAAAAATCTCATGCTTACTGTGTTAACAGTTATTACTAAAGTGCCATAATATGTCTGTGAATATATTTTATGTTTATATTATACTTTTCAAGAAAAGTAACTGTTCTGTTTGTTTGTAGACACAAAAACGTAAAATGGATGGAGCACCTGATGGTCGAGGAAGAAAAAAGAAGCTGAAACTCTGAATACATTTTTGTTTTGTAATCACTAACTTTAAACCAGTAGTTCTTTAATTTACGGGTCTTCCTAAGATGTACTGTACAATGCTCAATTGTTATGTCATTCAAAGACATCAGGTTCATCTGTTTACTGAGCTAGAAACATAGTATGTAGTTTCACTTTTTTAAATGCAACAGCTGTGCTGAAATTTTTTTTATCATTAACACTTGAAGTAATAAAATAGGCTTCATTTATTAA
>CAUYON010174577.1:0-16506 GCA_963573935.1 Arctocebus calabarensis
AGTCCCAGCTACTAGGGAGGCTGAGGCAAGAGAATTGCTTAAGCCCAAGAGCTGGAGGTTGCTGTGAGCAGTGTGACGCCACGGCACTCTACCCAGGGCGATAAAGTGAGACTCTGTCTCTACAAAAAAAAAAAAAAGAAACAGAGTCCTTGGGCCACAGAGCTCACTGCTGCCACCATCTTCACCATTGCTGTCTTCACTATAGTTAACATTTATTGATTGCGGATCATTTACATATGTAAATTAAGCAACCCTGTTGGATGAGTACTCTTACTATCCTTGTTTTATAGATGAGTAAACTGAGGCTTGGAAAGACCATCTGTCATGTGTCCAAGATCACATGCCAGCAAGAGTCAGAGCTGGGCAGTCTGAGCCGCCCCACCCTTCAAGCCCAGCAAGGCTTCAGCTGTTACCCTTCACGTGGCTCTATGCCCACAGCTCCCTGTGCACTGGCCTCTCCGCTGCCTCATGACATCCAAGTTCCCCCTTTTCGTGAGTCATAGCAATTCTTCCCAGGGCATTCTAACCAGCATGAGTTCACTGCAGCAAGGCGGAAGGAGCGGGCCCTTCCCTGAGAATCGTTGCTTTTCAGAGACAGGCTCTGTAGGCTTGGGGAGGGCGGGCGAGGGCATCCCTGACTTCGCAGTTGACTGGATTTGAGAACTTGATGGGAAGGGACAGGAGGGCTCCACAGCCATGACCAGGTCGGGTTCGATTCCCGGGCCATCTTGGTTAACTTCTCTGCATTAAAGACTGGGGCCTGGTGTCTGAGAGTTCTTGCAAGCTCACTCCTAAGTTCCCCATAGTTGCTGTCGGTGCTGATGCCCCAACCTGTGAGGACACTGTCTGATCACATTTAGAGGCAGTGGCATCCCCACCACCCCATGAAGCAGAAGGACACTGAAAGCCCTAGGAGATGAGCGCCGCCAGAGAATTGCTCTCCGAAATCTGGACTGGCCCAGCATCTCCAGGCGCTGATAGACAGTGAAGAAGGGCCTGCCAGCCCAGGTCACCAGCATGAGGGAGCTTTCTCTCCTTACAGTCAGGGTCAGTATGCATTTAGGCCAGAATTCCTAAGAATACAGTTCCAGGACAGACATTAGACCTCACTCTGTGGCCCACTGAGACCTGCCACCTGCCCTGAGCACCACAAGGACAAGCCTGGCCCCCGCTGATTGCGTGACCACAGCTAACCACAGAACAAGACTCAGACCACAAAACAAATCCTTGCTGTGAGAGTAAATTAGTGACCACTTGTCTTATTAAGTGAGCAAATTGAACAAAGCCTTCTGTCCTCACAGATTTGGTCTCCTAGTGAGGGAAGACAGGCAATCCTAACAAGTAAAATAGAATGAGTCATAATAGGTCGAGGAGGACTAAAGCAGGAAGGCTGATGGGGGTGGGAAGGGTATGGAGGGTTATATATTCATTTTCTGCAGCTGCTGTAGCAAATTCCTCAAGTCCAGTGGCTTAAAACAATACAAGCTTATTCTGTTTGGTCCAGAAACCTGAAATCAGTTACACTGGGCTAACGTCAAAGTGTCAGCAGGATTGGCTCTTTCTGGAGGGTCTAGAGGAGAAACCATTTGTCACTTCTTCCTGCTTCCAAGAGCTCCTAAGCATTTCTTGGCTTGTGGTTGTGTCACTGTAGTCTCTGTTTCTATTGTCACATTGCCTTCCCTCCTTATAAGTAGTCAAATCTCCCTTTATCTCCCTCTTATAAGAATATATGTGATTACCTTTAGGGCCCAGCCACATAACCCAGGATAATCTCCCCATTTTAAGATCCTTAAATTAATCCCATCTGCATAATCCCTTTTGACATATGAAGCAACGTTCACAGGTTCTGAGGATTTCAACATGGACATCTTTAAAAGCCAGTATTCAGTCTACCATAGGGGACATCAAAAATTAGGTGAGATGGGCCTCACTGAAAAGGGGACATTTGAGCAAGGATGGAGATGACAGAGCAAACCATGTGGGCATCCATGGAAGAGCTTCCCCTGCAGTGGATGTGAGGGCTCCAGGGCTCCCAGGCAGCAGCAAGTGCGGCCTGTGTGCAGGGGGCAGGGAGCAGGGCCATGGGCAGGGAGAGGAAGGGGATCACGGGCAGGCAGGCCAGTAGGGTAGGGGACATGTCAGGGGCACCCAGGGAAGAGCTCACAGGACCTGGGAATCTGCCTAAATGTACTGGCTTCTAATCTGAGTGTGACTGAACCATTCAGGGTGTTCACCCTGCAGCCCATGGGCCTGCATGCTGACTTTGTGAGGACCTTTTGCTTATCTGTAGATCTAGGTGGTAGATATCATGAAAAGTACGCATAGACCCTTTTTTTGCTCATCAGCTCTTGTTAGTGTTTTTGTATTTAATATGTGACCCAAGACAACTCCTGCTCCTTCAACATGCAGTGGAGAAAAATAAAAGGTTGGACACCCCTGTGAGATGGTTTACATGATAGCCTCCCACTGGTGGAGAATTATTATAGAGGGGGCAATGTTGGAGCAAAATGTTTCTCAGGGAGCAAATTTGGGCTGAAGGGAAAGCAGAGAGAAGCGTGTGTGCCTGGCTTCCGGGCATTCAGGTGCTAAGCTCGTCCAGGAGGTGCATGCTGTGTGCTGTGCACACATTTCCACCTGTGTCGGTGCTCTGCAGAGCTGGGCAGTCCCTGACACCATCCTGCTTGCTTGTTTCTGAGATGTCACAACTCACCACTTCTTGACCACTGCATCCTGGATGGAACTGCATCATGTCTTTGTTGAACACCAGCCAAGGTCTGTTTAAGGGTGTTTTTAAAATTATAAATGGCTTAGCTAAGGTTTTCCTGACACTCAGCTACTGCAGGAAAAAATTCTAAGGCAAAAAATCTAGGTTGTAAATTTGGCTACCTTTTGTAGAAAGTTAACAAGCACCTTAAGCCAGTGATAGCAAGCATCTCCCCTGAACTCCACGGCCCCTGCATACACACATACAGTCACGTGCATGCGCACACACACACACAAACCCACCCCTGACAGTCTTTGTTAATTGATCGCTTCAGGCAGCCACTTCCAATCAGTCAGAGTTAATGAACAACACAAGATCTGTTTGCCATCCTGCATTAGGTGTTCTGAGCAAATTAGGCCTTTACATAAATCCTGATTGAAACCTGAAGAAATCCACAGAGAAGGCGTCAGGTAGGGAAATCTACTGACTGAGCAAACGGCAGACGCAGGTAGACCTGCTGGGGCTTGTCTGTGCCCATCTCTGTTTCTGAGAGGGCAGGACAGCAAGGGGAGATAGCATGGTCTGGGAAAAGGGACTGGGAGCCGCTTCTCAGGGTTACCAGAAAATAATCACTGATACACTTTTACTAAGACGAACAGAGCTGCAGCTTCAGAAATGTGATTTTGTTATTAACTGGTAGTCCTGGGGAGCAGTCCCTCAGGGAGGCCGCCAGGTGGCCTGGAATCCCAGGAAGGGCCTCCTTTAAGTTTGGTTGTGATGGCCAGTGGTCAAGATTGGTGTAATGGCACCTGGTTGTATTTACGGTTTAGACCTGACTATGAATTTTGCTCGGGATGATATCCCACGCTCTGTAATTAGAGACTGGTCATATTAGTATTTTTTTTCTTAAA
This sequence comes from Arctocebus calabarensis, assembly GCA_963573935.1. Lineage (NCBI taxonomy): Eukaryota > Metazoa > Chordata > Mammalia > Primates > Lorisidae > Arctocebus > Arctocebus calabarensis. Next base: position 3,616 of record CAUYON010174577.1, read on the forward strand.
GTAAGAGTTTTGTTTGATGCAAGCAGACTCTCCCTCTGCTTTATGCCTTTAGGAAGCAGGACGCTATATTGTGAATGATGCTCACCTTGAGACAATGTGCCCAGCCCAGGCCCAGTTCCTGGAGCCAGCACAGCTGCCCAGTATGTCCTTCCACAGCTGTAGGTGTGAGCAGGAACCACACTCCCCTACTCATCAAAGAGGCCAAGAACTTGGCTAATCCCTTTGAAGGAATACTAGCAGCAGCACAGCTTTGGGGGAGAGCCAGGAAGTGGGATTCAGGAAAATATTGACCTTGCCCCTATCCAAGTGGAAAGAAGAATTGCAGAGAGGAGAAAAGGAATTAGAAATGGAGATTGCAGGCCAGAGCCATGTTCTGAACATGAGACCAATTCACCAACCCAGGCCTAGAAGGGCTCTAACAACATTTTGTTTTCAGCTCCATCATTCTTTGACAAAGAGACATGACCCTGAAAATACCCGGATGTTATGAGAAGTTTGGTAAAGAGGTTTGTTGTTAAACCTTATGCCAATAAGTTGTTCACTTGTGCAGCTTCTCTAACTTTATGGAGATTGTTCCAGTCCAGCATTTTCCAAATTGTGTCTGACAAAATAGTGCTAGGTTGAATAGAATTTTTCGCTGCAGACCTTCTCAGAGCATTGTGTATTGTGACCTACAAAAGAGAAGAGAGTGGGCGTGTTTCTCAATTCATTCTTCATGAGGCATCTTGTAGCCAAGTACTACTTGGCACCCCCTTTGAAAAACACTTCAGAATGTTTTTCAGGTGCAGAAAGTGAAAAGGCAAAGGAGAACAGGCTGCCCACGCCCAGTGCATCACAGGAAGACACACAGGGTGGTGACATCACCCAATCCTATGATCAGAACTGAATTAGGCCTTGAACTCTGAAATGCTTCACATCTTAGATACAGACTCAGGGTTGACTTTTCTCTGACAGTGATTGTATTAGGAACTGGGCTTCAAAATGAATGTCAATGGCTTCAAAGTAAATGCCTGGAGAGGCCACATGGTATCTTTTTTAATTATTTGAGAATTACCTTCTTTGGCACCCAGAGCAAGTTTATGAGCTACAGTACTCTTACTCTATGAAAAATAATTGCAACACATTTAGCAAGCAAAGCTTTACTAAATGGAGCTCTTTCAAAATCAATAAGGAAAAAATAATAAGTCAAATAGCCAACTCAAGAAATAAGAATTTAACTATAAATTTATACAAAGAATGACACTAAAAATTAAAGAAATGTACAAAAGAAATGTACAAGGTATCATTACTTATTGATAAAAATGTAAAAGATAAAAATCATACATCAGTGAGTGTATCAGTGATCTATTTTTACATTACAAACCACCACAAAATTCAGCAAACCTAACCTTTATGGGCTCACAAGTCTGCAGATCGGCAGGGCGTTCTTTTCATCTGAGCCATAACCAGCTGATCTGCACCTTGGCTGGGCTTGCTTCTGGTGCTTGTAGTCTGCTGGTGGGTTGGCTAGAGACCAGCTGGTCTAGGATCACTTCACAGGGGAGGTCCTGCTCTGCTCCACGTGGCCTCTCATCCACAGTCTGGATGCACATGGCAAGCGTGGCTGGGATTCCAAGAACAAGAGTGGAAGCTGCAAAGTCTCTTGAAGCCTAGGCTTAGAACTTATACAAGGTCACTTCTGCCACATGTCAATTGGCCAAACCAAGACCTAATGCCAGCCCAAATTCAAGGGATAGAATAAAAGAGCTCTTACTGGGAAGCAGTGTAAAGAATTTTGGCCAATTTTTTGATAAACCACCTCAAGAATGAGCAAAATGGGCATTCTCTCCCACTGTGGGTAAGATCATAAATAATGAAATCATTTATGAGAAAAGATTGCCAATATATAACAAAAGCCGTAAGTATTTTCATGTTCTTTGTTGCATATTTAAGGAACTGAGTTGCAAAGTGTGTAAAGATGCATGTGTCAGAATGCGGATTGCATCATTGTTTCTTAATAGCAAAACTTTGGAGAAAAGTCAAATATCCAACGAAAAGTAATTATTTATCTGGATTATAAATCATCTATAAAATAGAGCACTATGCAGCTATTTAAAATGATGACATATGACTATATTCACTTTTTTTGCTCATCAATTTTTTTATTCACTTTTTGCTTTTTATTTTTTTATATTCACTTTTAACTAAAGACTTAAATGAAAAAAACGGGTTACAAAAAGCATGTTTACTATAATCTTGCTTTGGATTTTTAAATGTAGAAATGAAGTCTTAAAAGAATTTTTACTTTCCACTTTATATCTTTCTGTACCATCCAAGTTTTTATTTTAATTCTGCTTAGGGGTTTTTTGTGTGGTTGCTATCTTTATTTTTACTTTATTTTAAATTAACATACAGTAAAAGCATATTTTCGTGTATGTACTTTGGAGTTTTAATACATGCATAGATGCATGTATTCACCACTGTATCAGGATATAGAGCCATTATATTTCTCCCCAAAATTCTCTTGTGTGTATTCTAAACTTCCTGTCACTGCTCAGCATTCCTTTGTATTGTTTAGAACTGTTCCTTGATGTGGATGGTTGTTTATTCATGTACTCATTGAAGGATGTTTAGGTCATTTCTGATTTGGGGTGATGAAGAATAGAGCTGCCATCTAAATATTTGTGTATGGGGCTCGGCACCTGTGGCTCAACAGGCTAAGGCACCAGCCACGTACACCTGAGCTGGCGGGTTCGAATCCAGCCCGGGCCCACCAAACAACAATGATGGCTGCAACCAAAAACTGGCCAGGCATTGTGGTGGGCGCCTTTAGTCCCAGCTACTTGGGAGGTGGAGGCAAGAGACTCGCTTGAGCCCAGGAATTGGAGGTTGCTCTGAGCTGTGATGCCACGGCACTCTATCCAGGGTGACAGCTTGAGGCTCTGTCTCAAAAATATATAATAAATAAATAAATATTTGTGTATGGGTTTTTGCATGAACATAAGTTTTCATTTCTCTGAGATAAATGCCCAAGAGTACAATTTTTAGGTTGTATGCTAAATACATGTTTTGTTGTATAAGAAACTGCCAAACTGTTTTGCCGAGTGACTGTTCTACTTTACAATCCCACCAGCAATATATGAGACCCAGTTTCTCTGCATCCTTGTTAGCATATGATATTATCACCATTTTTAAATTGCAGTCGTCCCTTTGTATGTGTATGTGGGGGATCGGTTCCAGGACCACCAACGTATAACCAAATCCACACATACTCAAGTCTGCACAGTCAACCCACCCGGCTCTTCAGAAATGAAAACTTGGCCCTCTGTGCATGCAGGTTTTGTATCCCACGAACACTGCACTTTGAAAAGAAGCCACGTGTAATTGGACCCATGCAATTCAAACGTGTGTTATTCAAAGCTCAACTGTATATTATTGGTTTTCTAATAGACGTGATATCTCATGGTTTTATAAGAATTTGCCTCTTCCTAATAGCTGATGATGCTCAACATCTTTTCATGTGCTTATTTTCCATTATAATCTCTTTTATGGTAAAATATCTGTTCTTTTTCCCTTTTTCAAATTGGATTTCCTTTGACTTTTGTAAAAAATAATTTTGCCATATTTGCCTCAGCCTGTTCTTGACTATTTCATTCCATTGATCTATGTATCTATCCTTCTGCCAATATCAAACTGTTGTTATTACAGTAACTTTATTAATACATCTTAAAATGACATTGGGTGAATCCTCCATTTTTTTTTTTCAAAATTGTTTGGGTTGGCTCGGGGCCTGTGGCTCAATGGGCTAAGACACCAGCCACGTACACCTGAGCTGGCAGGTTCGAATCCAGCCCAGGCCCACCAAACAACAATGACAGCTGCAACCAAAAAATGGCCGGGTGTTGTGGTGGGTGCCTGTAGTCCCAGCTACTTGGGAGGTGGAGGCAAGAGACTCACTTGAGCCCAGGAATTGGAGGTTTCTGTGAGCTGTGATGCCACAGCCCTCTCTCCAGGGTGACAGTTTGAGGCTCTGTCTCAAAAAAAAAAAAAAAATGGTTGGGTTATTCTAGTTTTTTCGCATCTGAATTTTAGAATCACCTTGTCTATCTCTACAAAATTTCTCCCTGGAATTTGATTGAAATTACATTAAATCTATAGATCCATTAAGAAAATTACCAACTTTACAATATTGAGTTTTCTGATTCATAAATATGTTATGTCTCCCTATTTATTTAAGTCCTCTTTAATTTGTTTAATGTTTCATAGTTTTCAGCATACAATTCTGCACTTGTTTGTTGGGGTTTCTTGATTTTTTTTTTTTTTTTAGAGACAGGGTCTTTCTCTGTTGCCCAGACAGAGTGGAGTACAGTGGCCGTATCATAACTCACTGTAATGTTGAACTCCTAGGCTCAAGAGATTCTCCCACCTTAGACTCCCAAGTAGTTGGGACTACAGGTATACACGACCAGGCCTATTTTTTAGAGACAGGTTCTCATTACATTTCCCAGAATGGTTTTGAATTCCTGGCCTGAAGAGATCCTCCCACCTTGATCTCTTAAAGTTCTACAATTACTAGCATGAGCCACTGCTGGGTTTTGGGGTTTGGTTGTTTAATTTTCACCTAAGTATTTAAATTTGGGGAGCTATGAGAAATGATTGTTCGTAACTTTGAATTTTAATTGCTTATTGCCAATATAGACAAATAAAATTGACTTCTGTGTGATAATTTTGTATGCTGTAATCATGTTAAACTCACTTATTAGTTCTAGGCTCTTTTTCTTATAGATTTCTTATAGATTACAGTTTTATTTCTTCCTTTCTAATCTATATGACTTTCATTTCTTTTTCTTATCTTATTGCACTGGGTAGGACTCCTAGTACATTGTTATTAGAGCAGTGAAAGTGGGCATCATGACTTGTTCCCAAAAGTATGTAGATATCACTAACCATTTCCCAACATTAATTATGTTGTTACGAACCACTGTATGTTTTTTGTAGATGCCCTTTTTCAGATTGAGAACGTTCTGTTCTATTCCTAGTTTGTTGAGATGTTTTATCATGAATCAATATTAAATTTTGTCAAATGCTTTTTATACATCAATAGATATGATCTCACAGTTTTTCTTCTTTGGTCTATTGATATGGTGAATTACATTCACTGATTTTCAAATATTAAACCAGCTCTGCATTTCCAAAATAAACCATTATGATTGTGGAATATTATTCTTTTACTATATTGTTGCATTTAATTTTATAATATTTTCTTGAACATTTTTATGTTTATATTCAGTATATATGTTTATATGATCTGTAGTGTTCTTTCCTTATCTTGTCTTTATCTGGTTTTAGTATTAGATTAATTCTAGCCTCTCAAAATGAGTTGTTAAGTGTTCACTATTCTGTTTTCTGAATGATCTTGTGAAGAATTCTTTCTTTTTTTGTTTAATGTTTGTTTGAATTTACCACTGAAACCATCTGGATCTGGCTTTTTTTTTTTTTTTTGAGGTTTTTAAACTACAAGTTTAATTTTAAAATAGATATGGGAATATTTAGATTATCTTCTTTTTGCATGAGTGTTTATGGCAGTTTGTGAATTTTAAGGAAATCTAAAATTCTTTAATTTCATCTAAGTTATAGAATTTGTGCACATAGCATTTTCTATAGTATCCCTTTTTTATTATTTCAATATATGTGAGCATCTACAATGGTAGCCTCCATTTCATTCCTGATGTCCTAATTTGTGTCTTACCTCTTTTTTTCTTGTTGACTATAACTAGAGGTTTATCAATTTTACTGATCTTTTAAAAGAACCAGCTTTTGATTTCATTCATTCTTCTCTGTTATCATTTTCTGTTTCACTAATTTATTCTACTATTTTGATCATTTCCTTCCTTTGCTTGCCTTGGATTTCACTTGCTATTATTTCTCTACTTTCATAAAGTGTAAGTTTAGGCTGGGTGTGGTGGCTCATGCCTGTAATCCTGCCATCTGAGAGGCTAAGGTGGGTGGATTGCTTGAGCGCATGAGTTCAAGACCAGCCTCAGCAAAAAAGTGAGACCCCCATCTCTACTAAAAATAGAAAAACTGATGCAAGAGGATCGCTTAAGCCTAAGAGTTGGAGGTTGCTGTGAACTATGATGCCACAGTCCTCTACCCAGAGTAACAGTTTGAGACTCTGTCTCAAAAAAAAAGAAACTTAAAGTGTACGTTTACTTTGAGACCACCTTCTTTTCTAAGAATTTAATGCTACCAGCCTGAGTAACATGATGAGCGATGAGACCTCATCTCTAAAAAAATAAGAAAAATTAGCCAGGCATGGTAATAGATGCCTATAGTCCCAGCTACTTGGAAAGCTGAGGCAGGAGGATCACTTGAGCCCAGGAGTGGAAGTTTGAGGCTGTAGTGAGCTATGATTGTGCCAATGCACTTCAGCTTTGGCAACAGAATGAGACCCTGTTTCTAAGCACTGCTTTGGCTTCATCTCACACATTTTGATATGTTGTACTTTCATTTTTCATGAGTTCAAAATATTTTCTTATTTTCCTTAAGACTTCTTCTTTGGCCCATGGATTATATGGGAGTGTGTTACTAAATATTTAAGAGTTTGGATATTTTCCAGTTACTTTCTGGATTTTTTTTTTTTACTTCTAGTTTAATTCCATTAAAGTTAGATGTTGCTGTTCCACGTTGGTGGATGGACCAGCAAGGGGGTTATATGAGAAAAGAGACACACTCACAGTCAGTTATTAGTTATGCAATAACTGATGGGGCTCCAAGAGGAAGCAACTCCATATGCATAAGAATGGCAAAGAAGTGTTGCTGCCTCCAGTGAAAACCCCAAGGGTCTTTTATCAAGCAAAGTTAATTATAGAGAGAGAGGAATTTACCCTGGCAGTAAAGAGTAAGAAAGTAAGGGGAAAAGCAGAAGAAAACAAGAGTCATCTAGTTCCAGAATCATAAAACAAAACTAAGAACAAATACCATGCTTTAAAGGTAACCTATAACGCTATTGATCCCTATTTGCTTAGACTTGCCTAGTCAGAGCTTGATCTTTTTATTGCTAAACGTTTTCTTTGAATTCCTAGGGTAGTGCTAACCACTGCTGTGAGTAGTGTGGGGAGTTATCAGAACTCTGAATGTTAGCTCTGGGCAGTCTGAGGTGCTTCCTATGCTATTTGCAACATGGGGGTCTGAAGAGCCCAGCCTTTTATCTACAGGACCACTGGGATTTAGCCTAAACTGGTTTCTATCTCTAATCTTTCACCCACAGTTAGAGAACAGCTTTGTATGATTTCAGTTCTCTTCAACTTTTTAAGTTTTTTTTTATTATAACCAAAGATATAGCCCATCTGCATGACTACTCTATAGTCACTTGAAATAAATGTGTATTCAGCTATTATTGGATGGAGTATTCTATAAACATGAAATAAACCCTATTAGTTTAGTTGATGGTTGTTCAATAATTCTATATATTTGCTGATTTTCTTCATATTACTGAGAGGATAGAGCTGAAATCTAGGACTATAACTGTAGGTTTGTCTATTCTTCTGCTCAGTTCTATCAGTTCTTGTTTTACATATTTTAAAACTTTGTTGTTGATGTATACATTTTTAAGATTGTTAGGCCTTCTTGGTAAATCAACTCTTTCACCATTATGTGAAATATTTTTCTATCCTTGTTATTTTCCTTGCTCTGAAATCTACTTTGTCTGATGTTAACACAGCAACTCTAGCTTTCTGGGGTTTTTTTAATCCAATATATATCACAGCAGTTAAACTTGGACATTAGAAACAGAATATAATTTAATCATTTTGTTGATAATTTCTTATAATCTCTTTTTAATTAGGATGTTTGGATTACTTATGCTTAATGTAATTATTGATACATTTTCATTTAGGTATATTCCATCTGAAGATCTTACATTAACAATTCTTTTGGAGCAAATAGGTTGGTAAAAAAATTCTCTTGACATTAAGTTATCTAAGGATGTCTTTATTTTTACCTTCATTCTTTTTTTTATCAGGTTAATTTGAGGGTACAAACAACTAGATTATCATATTTGGATTTGTTAGGTAGAATCCCTCTTGTAATTGTGTTCTGCACCAAAAAGCCATGCCATAAGCCCTTACATTGTACCCATTAAGTGGAAGCACATCATCCACTCCCCTCCTCCCTTCTTCCCCCTCCCTCATTCCTCCTCCCCCCCTTGGATTGAATTTTTTCTCTTACATGGGCATGTATTAGATTGTCCACGGGCTTCATATTAGAATTGGGATGGGCTCGGGTCTCTGTGCTCTGCCTGCTGGGCGCCCATCTGAGCAGTGTGGGGCCTGGACTTCGGGGGTGGGTTCAGCTCTGTGAACTTCGCCTGCTGGATGGCTGTCTCTGTGGAGTGGGAACTGGGCTTCTGGGAAGGGCTCAGCTCTCTGTGCTTCGCCTGCTGGAAGCCCGTGTGGGTGGCGTAGGGTCTGGGCTTCAGGGATGGGCTCGGCTCTCTGTGCTTCACCTGCAGGACAGCTGTCTGTGCAGTGTGGCTCCTGGGCTTCAGGGATGGGCTTGGCTCCCTGTGCTTTGCCTGCTGGACGGCTGTCTCTGTGGCGTGGGGCCTGGGCTTTGTGGGTAGGATCTCCTCTCTGTGCTTCGCCTGCTGGACGCCCGTCTGGGTAGTGTGGGAACTGCGCTTCTGAGAAGGGCTCAGGTCTCTGTGCTTCGCCTGCTGACAGCTGTCTCTGTGGCATGGGGCCTGGGCTTCAGGGATGGGATTGGCTCTCTGTGTTTCGCCTGTTAGACACCTGCTTGTGTGGCGTGGGGCCTGGGCTTTGGTGATAGGCTCGGCTCACTGTGCTTCGCCTACTAGATGCCCATCTGGGCAGTGTGGGTCTTAGGCGTCAGGGATGGGCTCAGCTTGCTGTCCTTCCCCTGCTGGCTGCCCATCTGGATGTCATGGGGCCTGGGCTGGGCTCGTTGTCCTTTGCCTGCTGGCCGCCCATCTGGACGCTGTGGGGTCTGGGCACTGGGTCTTGGCTCTCTGGTCTTTCACTGAGACCCAGTCAGGGCAACCAGGGGGGCCCAAACATAGGAGCCAGAGGCCCTTAGACCTCAGAATTGACGCCCATTGGGACAGTCAGAGAGGCAGTTAGGGCTCTGGTGTGGGTGCAGGTGGCAGGGGTGCCAGCACTGTGGGTGCAGGCGGCGGGGGTGGTGGCTGCAGGCCTGCCGGTGTTGAGGGTGCTGGTGCAGGGTACTGGAAGCCAGCCCTTCAGCTTCCTGGGATTGGCTGAGCTCCATGCTTACTACAATTTTCGGAGGCTCATCCTGTGATTCTCCCTGAGCAGTAAGGGGCATTGTGGCCAGGTGATTGGACAGCATGGCCAAGTAGTTGGCAGCTGCCTCAGTGGCGACAGGAAGCAGATCCTTTTGGAAATCCAGGCTCCCGCAGGACAGGCCCTTGCAATGGGTCAAGATGTATAGTGATCATTGAAGATACTGTGTTAGGGAGTTTTTTGTCCAACTTCACATTGGGATCTTCTTGGATGGGAGAGTCTCCAGGGTGACGGACTTAATTTTGAGCATTAGGCCTCCCGCTGCACCTGCAAAACAGAGCAAGGTCACTGGCTGGCAGGGCAGAGCCACCCTCCTGCCTGGAGAGGGGGAGCTGGCTCCTGAGACTCTCTACTAGGTCCGATGTGGACCTTCCCTACCCTCCCGGGTCCCCTTTACCCGTTGTGTTAGGAAGCCAGGCTGAGTCAGTCACCACACAGGCTACTCCTGCTCTTCTTGGAAAATAAATCCTATGTGCAGAAGAATGAGTCATGTGGTTAATGCCCTTTATTCTGCTGATATATTGTGTGGCAGTAACTGAGTTTTAGACTTTAAGCCACCATTGCATTTTTGGAATAAATCCCTTTTAGTTATAGTTTTTAATACTGAATACAGGTTCCTGGATTTGGCTTGCTAGTAATTTGTGAAAGATTTTTGCCTGTATTTCTTGAACGTTATTGGTTTATGACTATGTGGCTTTGTTATTGATGAATGGGTCAGGAAGTATTACTTCCTCCTGTTTTCTGAAAAAGCTTGTATGAAATTGGTATGTTTTTTGTTAAAATACTTGGTAGAAATCATCCATAAAGGCTTCGAGGCCTGGGATTTTTCTTCCCTGGAAAATTTTCAATTACTAGTTCAGCCTCTTTGCTCATTACATTGCAATTCAGACCTTCTCTTTCTTCTTGAGTAAGTTATAATAATTTGCATCACTTAACTGGAGCAGTATCTACCTTCCTTAAGTGACAAAGTATGTTTCAACCTTAGAAGATGTATAATGAAGTACAGGGATGTTTGGGACCTGATCCCATAATATTATGATTTTTGCACTACAGAGTCTTCTGTGCCGTGTTTGGTATTTTATGTTCTTGAATGCGGAAGAGACTCTCTCTTGCTGGGTTGAGGTGCAGAAGGCCGGTGATCTTGGAGCTCTGTCTGCATGGAGGTGGGGAGCCTCCTTACTACCTACCCTTGGCTGCCAACACGGGAAGACCCTCAGCAGGATTAGGTGTGATGACACATCACAGCATCTGACATGGTGGCAGTCATGTGGCCAGGGCTGGCCTGCATTCCAGAGCCAGGATGGTGCTACATGGAGTCACTTTCTGGCACGTGTTCTCTGTGCCCAGTCATGGAGAAGACAGTCTGAGCACATTCACCTGGACATAAGGTCACAGATAGGAGGCACACTCGGGCCAAACATCACACGTTCATCTGTCTTTGGTTCTTCAAAGCCACCAGGGAAGGACTTTGGACTGTCTGTCTGCAACATCGAGCAGGCTTTTTGGGGGAGCAGTCCTCAGGGGCTGGTGCTCACTGGTGCTGGGTCTGCTCCAGGCCTCTCCTGTGCTGCAGAGTGCTGTCCTGGCTCTGCAGTGGCTCTGAAGGGGAGCCAGGGCCCCCACACTTGCAACAGACCCGACAGCCAGATGTGGTGGGAGGCCCATGCCAGAAACCACCTGACCATGGGCTAGTTCTGTGAATTCAGGCCTGAAGTCTTCTTCCAGACCATGCCTGATGGCTCAGAAGTGAGCCCATAGGACCAGACAGGTCCCCTCAGAGATGGCCTTCGTCCCCCTGCTGATCTGAGAGAATTCTTCATGGGGACAGCAGTGGTGGGACACACACCCTGCTGACTGGAACCCTGTCTGGAGCACACCAGCCACTGTCCAGGACCTCCCATGCCCCACTTCTCCTCCTCCACAGAAGCCAGCCCAGCCTCCTGAGGTAGAGGAAGCTTCCGTCGCTGGGCCCTGCAGAGACAGTTCTGGCAGACATGGGGGCCCTCATCTCTGCAGAGGCATGTGGGCAAAGGTCAGGATTAGAAGGACTCCTGACTCACCCTTAAAAACTACTCTTTCTTATCTGTGACCCCAGGAAAACTTAGGATGTCTCCCTTGGATTAAGCAAGTTGCAGCAATGGGGTGACTGGCAGGAATGGGGGTCAGCACAGGTGAGAGGTATGTAGTACTGAAGTTAGCCTCATGTTCATGCAGAATTCTCTTCAGAGATGTTAATTATCTGCTAAACATTTCATTTCCACGGTGTCTTGAAATCCATGACAATTTCGGATACAAACCCCATGATGAGGACTTGCTTTTCTCTGCTGCAGCGGATCATGGTAAGTTAATGTCAGAGTGGCTGTGCCACTGACCACCCAGACACACGGAGAGACGAGGCTGGTCACCACCACAATGGGCAGCAGACGTCCGCTGAGGTGTTGCCAGGCAAGTCGGGATGTGGGGCCACCCTGACGGCAAAGGCAGCAGGAAGACCCTGCGGCCCCTAGGTATGGCTGGAGTGACGGTCCTTTCATGGGTTGAGTCTGAGGCAGGGTGGGCTGCGGGCACAATAGTGTGTCTCCAAATTCTCAGAGCCGCGACTGAGGAAAGACTTTGGTGCCAACATTATTGCTATTAAAGTGACTGTCAACCCTTTTCACTTCTAACTTATTACAAGAGGCATCTTCTCTAGAGCCCTGCAAGAATTGGAGATGTGATGATGTCCTCCACAGAGACCGTGAAGTCACCTGCCACCTGCAGAGCCAGTAGAGCCACACACCCTGGTTGCGCCTGACCCCAGAGTAGGGCACAAATGGGCAGCCCTGAAACCAACCAGCCCTGTGGATGACACCACACCACAAATCACACACACACCACATACACCACACCACACATGGCACACACATCACACATTGTACCACACCACACACCCACATCACCCACACCACACACATCACACACATCACACATACACATAACACACATCACGCATTGTACCACACACCCACACCACACACACCACACACATCACACATACGCATACATATCACACACACCACACACTGTATCGCACCACACACCCACATCACACACACCACACACCACACATATACATCACACATATATCACACACACCACACACATCACACATACGCATACACATCACACACTACACATTGTACCGCACCACACACCCACATCACACACACATCACACATACCACACACATCACACACACACATCACACACATCACACATTGTACCACACCACACACCCACATCACCCACACCACACACACCACACACCACACACATCACACATACGCATACACATCACACACACCACACACTGTATCGCACCACACACCCACATCACACACACCACACACAACACACACTACACATAGTACCGCAACACACACCCAAAACACACACACATCACACACACCACACAAATCACACATAAACATCACACACACCACAAACACCACACACACACCACACACAACACACAAACACAACACAAACACCACACACACACCACACACACACCACAAACACAACACACACAACACACACACACCACACC
>CAUYON010174578.1:0-18194 GCA_963573935.1 Arctocebus calabarensis
GTAAGAAAACCATAACCTACAAAGGGAAGAACATTAGAATAACTGCAGATCTCTCTGCTGAAACCTTTCAAGCTAGAAGAGGGTGGTCATTGACTTTTAATCTCCTATTTTGGCCCCTTGTATTTGTCTGGCCACCACAGGCAGTGCAGCAGATCACCAGCCTCCACACCTGGGCTTGCACCTCTCCCCATTGCTGGCTAGCTGCTACCACCCTGCCCACATCACACAGCTTCCCCAAACATCAGTCTCTTGACCTCCCTTTGTGAAGATCACATAAGAAATACATGCCAGTCATACATCAGTTGGCAGACTCTCCGTGGATTGTATCATAGATTATTAGCATCCCTCTCTTTTTCTGGAACTTCATGTTTCCATTGGGAAAAGCACTATGCTTAAAATCTCTGAGTCTCCAAGGTAGTTCAGTCCCCATCGCTGGGCCCCAGCCACTTTTTCTCTCTTCCCCCAAACTCCTCAGCATGGTGGGGCAGAGTGAAGCAGCATTAGGGAGCACAGGAATCAGGGGCTGGGAGGCACATGAGTGAAAGACTGAGGTCTCAGGTTCTGGTAACCACAGGACAACATAGGCAAGCCTGGGAACAAGGCTTTCTGTGTGGTCATTGGCATGGAGTGTGACCCATCATCAATGATGTCTTTTGTGTGCTTACTTAGCGGTCACCACACCCAGTCACTGTGCCGCATGAGAACGGATCAAAGGCAGGGGGAAGCTAGACATAGTTTATAAAAACACAGAGCTGATGGGGTTGTAATTTTCCTTTGGAGCCTGAGGCAAGAGGTATTGATCATAAAACAACCGAAACTAGTTAAAGAGTTGAACCTGCTCCAAGTTTGTGTGTTGTGCAATTCTAAATGCTTGGTGGCAAAGCTCCCGATAGGGAAATGAGAGATGGAATGCACAGGGAGGCCAGATGGTAGGAGGGACCTGGTGAGTTTTAGGGCACAGAATGCTCTCAAGATAAGAGGCCTGAGACTTTGCAAACCTTCTGAAGAGAGGGCAGAGGATATTTCCAAATCCATCAGAGGATGGTTGGGGGACTCTGCTCCCCTTGTTTCCTTGGGGCTGACTGGATCCACCTGTGTTCTCATAACTCCCACATGCCCCTGGCAGCTGAGCAGCAGAGGAGTGTGCCCGGCGAGCAGGTCAGGCCAACCCGTCATTGTCTGCAGGACACCATTTTGCCACTGCCCCCAGGACTAACAGAGCCCTTCAAAGATGTAGGCAGGAGAAATGTGGCTGGGCAAAACCCCTCCTTTAACATGCAATTAGAGAGAAAGGAGATGTAGGATTATTCACCATTGAAATAACTGCACCTGCTGTACTGTAGGTGACATTGGGCAGAATGAAGCAATGTAACTACCAAAATATATTTGTGGGCTGCTGGCTTGGAGTTATATGAAGTGGGGATATGTTTTATAGCATCACTGTTTATAACAAAACCAGAATGTTTTTCTAAATCAAAGTATGTCTGACAATGAGACCCCACTGAACCAGGGCACCCAGAAAATTCAACTTGCATTTTTCCTGTCATTTCCTTCCTCTGCTTCTGCAGAGCCAGGACCCATCTTCTGATGCTTTGTCAATGTCAGCCCTCTCTGGGCTCACGCCTCCTCTCGAAGTGCCTTACCACTTGCTAGCTGAGGCTGAAGAGTCCCTGGTCTTCAGTGAACACTGGGCCACATCTCTGTACTCATCTGAAGGTTAGTGGTACTGATACTTTCTGGCCAACCTATCTTCCCTGTCTGGGCTGGAGGCCTGTGCATAGCACAAAGCTCTGTGGCATTCCCCTGGAGACTCTTCCCCCTCTGTGGGGCTCTGAATGCCCCCACGTTCTTGCTCCTATTGGAACCCAAGCCACTGTCTCCCACCTCCCATCTTGTGTCCCCTCCCCTCCTCTTCTTTTCAGGGAGGCCCCTACCTTACCTCCTGGCACTGGCTCACTCTGCATCTGGGGCTGGAGTGGACAAAGGACAGACCAGCATCCACCAGCTTGTTGTCTTATCCCTCATGCACCAGCTTGTTCTTCAGCTCACACCTGAAGAGTGGAAGCAGCAGACATACTGATGAGCTTGGTGTGGAGAAGAATCTCACTTTGCTTTCTGGCCCTTGCCCCTTCCCTTCTGCCATTCCTTCTCACATCATTCTATTGCCCTAGTGGGGCAGTCGCTGTAGCCTTGGGTTTAAGGCAGAAAATCAGAACAAAACAAACAAAAAGAATCCTCTAAGACTATTTTTAAATAGTCCTCCAAATATTGGCGGGACCAGAGTATGAACTGCACCTCTTTAACCCCACAAAAGTAGAGTGAGGTCAATGAGGAGGGCTGACTGGGAAAGGAGACCTGAACCTGAGCGACTCCTCAGCTCCCTCGAAGCTGTTTCCAAACACCAGCAATGTTCTAGAGAAGTGAGGTGTGGAAGGGTTTAAGATCCTAGATCCTATTTTTCTTACTTTTATATCTATTACATTCCATATATTTCCCCATAATCATTTGAATGCATACAACAAAAGTGTGGCTATTATCTGGACAAGGTCAGCCTTAGAGTTCTTTCTCTCCGGGTGTGAAAATGAAAACTTCCTTCTGTGTTCCATCGAGGTGCTCCTAAGGGAAGCAGTGCTTCGGGAGAGAAAGAGAAAGAGAGATCCAGGAGCTGTGATTACCCCAGTGGGAATCCCCGGTCATCCTCAGAGGCGTGGGGTATGGTAATTGCTTATTCAGCTCTCCTAGGCACAAAAACACAATGTAGACACTAAGAGATGCTTGGCCACCACCTGGAGGCCCCACATGAACAACTGGGGCTTAGTTCTCCAACTATCCTCTGGTTTCACACCCCCAGCTCTGCACTCCCCCAGAAAGGAGTGCACACATGGGAAGTCCATCTTCAGTTTCCTAAACCTGCTCTAGGAAGACGTTGGTATTATAGGTTTGTTTTGCTTTTCTGAATCTTAAGAACAATAAGTAGAAGAAGCAAGCAAGATATCTAAAGAATGCTCTTTAAGTTGGCTTAATTACCTCTATTAAACTTAATTGTCATAATTGTGGCTTCACTGTCATAATTGTTGTTCTTTATAGGGCTCACCAAGGCATTGTGAGCCCTGTGCTGTTGTTTACATGTGTTTGACTCTATTTGTGCTTCACGTTGCTTGCTTCCTGCTCTTTAGGGAGTTCATGGTTCACTCAGGACCCTGCCCTGTCTCCACCTCTCTGAGGATGGGACAAAGAAATGTGATCATTGTTAGCCTGTGATGGCATGAAGACATCATAACACAGTAAGTCATGTAAAGACACAAATATGCCCTGGAAACTCTTCAGTCACTACCAAGAGTAGCTAACGCTGACTGAGATTGTGCATCAAATGCTTAACTTATAGTCTCTGATTTAATCTTCTCAACGACTCCCAGTGGTAGAAATTATCATCTTGTTTTTGCAGAGAAGGAAATTGAGTCACGGTAAACAAAAGGTCCAAGGTTAGAAAGCAGTAGAGCTGGAATATAAACTTAGGTGTATTTTAAGCCCAGATATACTGTTAATTTATTTGCTGTAGTAATTAGGGTGCCCGGAGAGGAAATGCTCCTGTCTCAAATGCTCTTGAGTATCTCCCTTTTGGTTCCCAATGTCACTATTAGAGATCACTTTTTTTTTTTTTAATAGTCATTATTATAGTCAGATTCCCCGCCCAATGTTTTTCCCTGTGTTATTTTTTCTGCTATCATGCTTTTCTTTACTGGATTTTTATTTTTATCCAGTACAAAAATATTGATGCAAACAGACCTTTAAAAAATCATCTACATTTGAGTATCCTCAGTAAGCTAAACTAATTTCATTTAACATGCTCTTTTAAGAAGGCTCCTATTGAAATGCCTATGGATACCTGGTGGTGGTTAACACTTGAATGTGTAACTTAAATTATCTGTCCAACTGTGTGCACATTTCACTTCCACTTAGCAGATGTCTAGACCCCAAGATAATGGCATCATGAAGATGTGAATTTTGGTGTGGCGAGGCGGTCAGGTGGTCCAGGTATATTCAGATAGAGTTTCTTTGTAGGTGACATTGGGTAGAATGAAAGTAGTTGGCACAAAAATTGAAAAAGGAGTGATTGATCATGTCCCAGAGGGTATTCATTATCTTTTTCTCCTACTTATCTTACTTCATTAATTTATAGACCACTCCTCTTTTGCCTAAGCTGGGTAATTGGGAGTCAACCTTTACTCCTATCTTCCACAAGGTACCCAGTCCCCAATCCAGTCTATAACTTGGTTTTATTTGCTCAATTGATGTGCCTCATTCAAACCATCTCCTCCTCTCCATATTTCTTACTTTATTCTAATCTATTTTCCATAGACAATCAGAATCAGCTATATATAACAAAAATCGACTAAGCCACTTCTTTTTCTTTTGAGACTGAATCTCACTCAGTCACCCTGGGTTGAGTGCCAAGATGTTGTTATTGTTTACAGCAACCTCAAACAACCTCAAATTCTTGGGCTCAAGCAATCCTCTTGCCTCAGCCTCCCAAGTAGCTGGGACTACAGGCCTCCACCACAAAGCCCACCTTATTTTAAAGATGCAGACTTGCTCTTGCTCAGGCTGGTCGCAAACTCATGAGCTCAAGTGATCCACCCACCTTGATCTCCCTGAGTGCTGGGATTACAGGCATGAGCCACTGTGCCCTGCCACTAAGCCACGTCTTGCTTAAAATTTCTGAGATTCCAGAGGTCTAATGGATGAGGCTCAAACTCCTTATCATGGCAAAGAAGACCCTCCATGAGCTGGCTTCTATACCTAGTCTGCACCTTCTCTTATTTTCCCCTTCTGCATCTGGTGCTCTAGCTCAACCACTGGCATTCTTGTTCATTCCTTACATTGTTCCCTCTAAGTAGATTTTCTTTCCCATTTCTCATGCTGTGTACTTTCATACATCTACTTATTTTAAGGACAATAAACCATCACCTCTTGTATAAAATTTTTCTTCTTAACTACTCACATCAAACAGCTGAAAAAGGCTGCCTCTCCTTTCTGTCTCATTTTCCACTATGGCATATTTACTCCTCCTCCTCATCATCGTCATCATGATCATCTCAGCTGTCACCATTGAGCAGTTACTCTTCAATGTGTCAAAAACTCTCCTAGGTGCTGGGTATGCAGTGATGTGAAAACCGGATATGGCTCCTGCCATCTTGGAGTGGCAAAAAAATAGCTACAAAATTATAAATTCAAATTACAAATGAAGATATGTGATATAAAATGAAAAACAGGAACCAGAGTGAGAGTAAGAGTAGGAGGAGGCCTACTTTAAGGGTTATGGAAATCATTTACTGAGGAAGAGATAAATTAATCTGAGAGCTCACTGATGAATTTATTTTTAAAAAAGTTTTTATGTCATTGTTTTTCCCATTACCATTTTCTATTTCATTGATTTCCTTTTTGGATCTCTATGATTTCCTTTCTTCTACTTATTTTGAGTTTCATTTGCTCCTTTTTTCTGATGTAGAAAGCTGAGATCTTTGATTTGAGACCTTTCTTCTTTCTAATTTATAGCATTTTAGTGCTATAAATGTTCCTTTAAATACTGTTTTAGTTGCATTCAATAATTTCTGACATGTGTTTTCAGTTTCAATAAAAATACTTGCTATTTTACCTTTTCTTCTTTGATCCATGGGCTGTTTCAAAGTATGTTATGAAATTTCTAAATATTTGGAGACTTTCCAGGTATTTTTCCAGTGTTCATTTATAAATTAATTCTATTGTAGTCTGAGAATAAATTTGAGACTTACTTTCTGGCTTTATTTTATGGTTTATCATGGTAAGTGTTCTTTGTGTGCTTGAAAAGTGTGTATTCTGCTGAAATTGAGAAAAATGTTGTATAGATATCAGACAGAGCAAGATGTGGATAGTGTTATTCAAGTATACAATGCCCTCACTGATTTTTTTGCCTACTTATTTTACTAATTATTTAGAGCAGTGTTGAAATCTCTGAATGTAATTGTGGATTTATCTGTTTCTTCTTGAAATTCTTTCAATTTTTACTTTATGAATTTTGAAGTTCTGATATTAGGGGCATATATATTTTGAATTATTATGCATTGTTGGTGATCTACAACATTTATTTCTTCTACTGTATGCAACATCTTTTGTTGATATGATCATACTTAGAACTTTGGTATCATTGATACTTCATAATCCCAACTGCTGTATGGATAAATCTAATGGGATACTGTATGGGTGCCTCAAATATAAAATAACACAAACCTAGCTTGACAGTCCTCTAAATTTTCTCTACTTCCTATTTTCTTAATTTTAGTTAATGATGACTAAATTGGCACTTAATAGAACTCAAATAAAGATGTTTAATCAGATAGAGATTTGTTTTTAATATAAAAGACATTTGGATAAAGGCAGCCCAGAGCTAGTATGTAAACTTACTGGTCTTTAGGAACCCAGGATATGTCCATTTTTTCTGTTCCTTAACCTTAAAATGTGGATTCCATCTACACTGTTATCTAATGATCCAAGATGATTTTTGAAGCTCTGTCTATTGCATCTAATTTCCAATTAGGATGCAGGAGAAAGGAATAGAGGGACAAAATATATGTGTGCCAGCTTTTCTTTTTAAGGACCTCTCCTGGAAATCACACCTGATAACAACCACACATTTTCAGTTGTCAACATTCATAGCAACACTGAGTTGCAAAAGGGCCTAGGAAATACAGTGTTTCAGCTGAACAAGTTGCTGCCCTGAATGAAATTTGAGTTCTATTACAATTTCATCTATAAAAGATTGGTAGACATGGTGACAATAACTGACAATTTTATTGTTACTAATTAACAATGCGTTGTATTCTTGAAAATTGCTGAGAGTAAATTTTAAGTGTTATCACACAAAAAATAAGGATGCATATTAATTAGCTTGGTTTAGCCATTCCACACTGTGTATCAAAATATCATGTGGTATATGATAAATACACTTTTATCATTTAAAAAAATTTTTTTAAATAAATTAATTAAAAAAGAAAGAAAAGAAGTAGCATGGATAGTGGTTGGCAGTGCCCTAATCCAAAAAATTCCTTTGGCTCGGTGCCTGTGGCTCAACGGGCTAAGGCGCCAGCCACGTACACCTGAGGTGGTGGGTTCGAATCCAGCCCAGGCCCTGATGGCTGCAACCAAAAAAAATGGCCAGGCGGTGCGGCGGGTGCCTGTAGTCCCAGCTACTTGGGAGGCGGAGGCAGGAGACATGCTTGAGCCCAGGAATTGGAGGTTGCTGTGAGCTGTGATGCCACAGCACTCTATCCAGGGTGACAGCTTGAGGCTCTGTCTCAAAAAAAAATCAACAAAAAAATTCCTTTAACAAAAATTCAAGACTCATCATCAGTGTTCTTCTCTCTCTCTTTTTATATTCAAGTAACCACTCATGCTCACACTCACAAATCTAGCATCACCTTTGGATCCTTGGACATGTTGGATCCATCTCTCATATCCTCTTTTGTGAACTATTCAATAGTCATCAGTTTCCTCCTCCCATTTCTTTCTTCTTTACTGCTACTAGGAATAACTTGGTTAAGTGACACTTTGCTAAGATCATACTACTCTTCTGATTTAAAAGCTTCCTTTAGTTCCCAGTAATCACAGAAGTTCAAATACCCTCAACTGTATACATCGTAAACCTGTCTCTGTCCAATAGAAATTCTCAGGGTTCTCCTGGATCACATGCTCTATTTACAATGCTGAGCCCAATATGGAGGGTGCCAAGATGGTGAGGCTGCACATCCCAAGCTTTTTGCATATATCTCTCCTTCATGAGACGATGGAAGGAAGGGAGCCTGGGGCAAGGGGTCTCCATGATGATGTTGGTCAAGCAACAACTTATACCAGAGAGACACTCTCTAGAGAAGAACTCAGATGTTAGGTGGGGTGGACATAAGATCCTCAACTGGGTGATTCACTGGCCTTCTTGATTTCTAACTTCAGATAAAAATATTAGCTCAGAAAGTAATATGAGTTAAGCAGAATAATGGTCTCAGGAGCTATTAAAAATAGTATTTATTGCATTTTTGCCTAACAAAAAGTGATACATATAAATAGTAGAAATTTTGGAAAACAAAGGCACCAGGAGAATATAAAATTTATAAAAATCACTAGCATTTCTACTGCCCAGATTTAAACAGGATATTTATTTCATGTATACATGTGAATACATATGTATGCATGTATAATTATTTATACAGCCTTTCTATATATTATTATTAAATTATGTATTAAAATACATAATTTTTAAATAAAATTGAGATAAAATATAGGATAACATTTTAATTTAACTCTTTTTCATTGAATAAATATTGTAACATTCCCTATGATTTTCAAATTGCAAAAAAATAGATAAAATTCCACTGTATGGATGAAATAAACATTCCTTTGTTGAACCTTTAGTTGTTTCTCAAAGGGGTTTGGGGTCACTAGATGAGGGGGTCTTGGTGCGAGGAATGAAGAGGCTTGACACAAAGTCTGTGTTGGGGACTGAGGAACACAGGGAGGAGCCCTCCTTAGTTAACCTCAGGTCAGTATTTATTATCACAAAGCAGGAAAAAGTTGTTGAAAGTTACTTATCAGACGTCAGCCTCAAAAAAAAAAAGGAGGGGGGAATATGGAAAGTGTCAGACAGAATGTCTCCAATTTGTTCTGCAAAATCTCAGACCTTGAGCACAACTTCTGCCTCCAGCATCAAGAGAACTTTGGGAGCTAGAAAATCTTTACCATCATTATTATTGCCACACCTCACACATACATTTTCTTGGAGGCCAGTTTTCTTATCTGCATGCACACAACTCTCATGCTGTTCTCATGATTCTCCAGGTCTCTCAAGCAGGAAATGAGTCTTATGGTAAAGATCAGGACTCAGTTCCCCCTACAGTTTCTGATATTTGCTATTATGATGAATAGTCTTGATATACTTTTACATTTTGCATATATCTGATTTATCTTCAATAAAGTTTCAAAATCCCAAATGTAGAATTATCAGGTCAAACAATGTAAAGATTGTTGTATATCACTTTGAGATGTTTTGAAATTGTCCTCTAGGAAGATTATAACTATTTTTACTTTCTCCAATTAGGTATGAGAGTTCTACCTACATTCCACATATTATAATTTAAAATTACTTTTGTTTTTAAAATACACCTGTTTTGATATCTGATACCATTATTTGCTTGCCATTTGTATTCTTCTGGTTTAAATTGCCCTTCTATGTTTTTGTTCCTAACTCTCTTGTGACACCTAATAATAATGACTTATTACATGTAACTATAAATACAGCATTTATTTTTATATATTGTTGTAATAATGATGTAATAATACTTGTGGTAATAATGACATCCAACATTCTGTAAATCTTCTCTGTTGTAGTATTTTTATGTATTAGTCCTTTTAATCATCTGAGATATATTTAGTTATTATCCTCATTAAAATGATAATGTTTATAGTTAAATGACCTGTCCAAAGTCATATAGCTAGTAACAGGCAGACTAATTTGCTAGGAGTCCTATATTTCAGATTTTGACCACTAGCCTGTCATGTTGCTTGAATTTCTTCCCTGTTTTACTGTTCATTTTTTAATTTAGTCATTGTTCTTTTTGTATAGAGAATTCCAAAATTGTATATAGTTTTACATGTTGACTTTTCCTTTATTATACCTTCTTTTGTGTATATCCTTAGGAACACTGTCCCTTACCAGGGATTGGATAAGTATTTAGTTATATTGCTTTCTAGTTAGTTTATTAGTAATTTTTAGCATGTCACTCAGTAATCTATTTGAAATTTATTTTGGTATGTGATGTGACTTAGGAATGGAGCCCTTTACCAAATAATCTATGTCCCCTTCTAATTTTAAAATCAAACTATGGATAACTATCATTTATACATTATTCTGTTCAGCTGACCTGTTGCTGGTTCTCACTCCAGTTGTCTTGATTTTCACACCTTTGTAATGTGTTGGTGTCTGAGTGGCATGACTTCTCTTTCCCCTCTGCTCAAAGTGTTCTCGGCTACTCTTCCACATAGTCTTTAATCAAGTCTCATTTATGAGTGGATTTCTTCCAAGGCTCTGGTTCATGCCCTTGTCCTTTCCCACCCCATGGACAAATTGCCTGGTATTGGTTAGCCAACCAGAATCCTTTGAGGTACTTTTTGAGGAAGTTTTGTGACTTCTCACTTCTTGCAGATAGAATTAAGGTGCTGTTCCATGGAGGCTCTTTTCTAACTCTCCTTGGTGGTGGCACCACTCCTTCTTTGGGTATTGACAGACAAGACTGGAGACTCCATACCCTTTAGCAACATGTGTAGGCAGGTTATCTCTTATTTTCTGGGCACCTGCTGTCAGCACTCAGCATCACCTTCTTCACCAATCATGGTTCTAGTTAATCCAACTGAGAGTTCACCTGGACTAGCACTTGAAGAAGAGTTAGCCATCTCACATCAGCACAGATGGTGTCCGACCATCTCAGAAGTGTCCGACCATTCCGAACTCCCCAGAGATGCCTAAAACAATATTAAATTGGAGCTGAGAGCGTCTTGCAGATGATTTGTTTCAATCACATCATTTTCCAGGTGAGGAAGGTAAGGCTTTCCCCAGAAACCTTATCCCCAGAGCGCAGATTCTCCTAACAGCCCCAGATAGAGAGGAAGCCAACAGTGGTGCCTACTCATCCTGATTTGTAGGCCAGTTTGTCCTCAGAACCTACTTCTTTCTTGACTCAAGATTGTCACTATCAATGGCAAGGGTTAAACATGTCCCATCCATGTGTCCCTACCCAAGAGGGGAAGAGACCTCTTCAGGTGTTCCTCTGCTCAAGCCACAACTTCAGTCTTATCCTGATTGAATCTTGGCCACCTTGCTTACAACTATGCCCCCAGTTCAGCTAGAGGGGACACCACCCCATCGGATCTGGATGAAAGGGAATGTGGCTGCAGGATAAAACAAGCATAGGCTTCCAAGCAGGACTATGAGTTATTGATTCTGGGAAAACATGCTGAGTTCCCAATGACATGAAGGGGGATAGGACTTGCATGCATACATCTATAAAAACTTGCCCCCTCTCCCATTCCCTACAGCATTCGTTTAATTTCTTCTACCTCATAGAGTGGTAGAAGAGATAACTGGTTTTCATCTAACTGCCCAGTTAGAGAAGATAATTGTGGAATAATGTTTGGGAATGTTTGGGAATGTAGCTTATGCAATTAGTTTTCTATATATGTTTATGGAACATCCCTGAGCTTGGCCCTGTCCTAGGTACTTGGCAATAAAATAGTGAAGAGAATAAAGGTTTCTGCTTTCATGGAATGTGGATTCCAGTGAGGGGAACCATGCAATAAGCAGCAGCCAGATTGGATTAGTGCACTTCCTAGCACACTTGGAAGTTGGCGATGTTATGGGAAAGAAAAGTCAGAGTAGGGGAAAAGGACTGGGAAAACCCCACATTTGAGCAAAGAATGTGAAGGAGAGAAGTGATAGCTGTGCACGAATGTGAAGGAGCACAGCGGGCAGAGGGGCTCATCATCTTGGATACATGTGCCCACCCATCACCCGGTCCTTAAGAGCGCCGCACACAGAGCATGTGCCTCTGGACACCTGCTGAAGAGTGATGAGTGTGCACACACGCACGCTGCTAGAGATTAGCAATTGTTTCGTACGTAAACCCAGCATGCGTGACAGGCACGTGGGAAGTGAGGCAGACGTGGTACCTCTGTGCGCGTGAGAATGGGAGATGGGAAAACAAAACACTTCAGCCTCCTTTCTTAGCCAAACGGTGGATTTCCTTTTTGATTCCCCCTAATTACGTGATGGCATTTGTTCTTTCAGCCTTTATGCCCAAAGAAAGACATTTGGGGAAGAAGCCAAGAAAGGAAGTAACAGGATAAGGCAGATAAAGGCCAAAAAAAGCACACAGCAGAGAGTACTCCTTCTGCCCTCCTTTTGGGGTACATCCCAGAGACCCAGCAGAGCCGAGGGGGCCTGGGGCACACCTGGGTCCTACTCACGGTTGGCCAGTACCTGAGGCCATCTCACTGCTTGGAGGCCCAGGCTGTGCTGGGGAAGCTGCTCTAGGTGGTGGCTATTGTGCTGCACCTGCGGGTTCTGCTGAAGCTAGTTAGCCCAGGGGACCGTGGAGGGAAGAGTTTTGCAGTGGGCATTGCCACTTGCCACATAGTAGGGACTACCTTGCTCCACACCCTGTTGGCCATCACATAGCCTGTGAGGGGATAACATCATGATTTTCTGAATTTGACATCACGACATCTCCCTGCCCTTACTGTGAGACTATTACGGGTGGTAAGAAATTGACAAGCCCTGTGCAGTGGGGTGCTCCCCAGCCATCACTGGGTGATGCTTGGTTCTCCTGGGCTTCTCTGAGATTTATGAGGAAAAATGAACAATGAACCACAAATAGGAGTAAGCTGCATGTTCTCTGGGCCTTCACTGTCTATTGTGAGTGATGTGGACCAGACTTCTGGACTGAAGTGGGAAACACGGGGCTGGTACCACAGGAGGGCTGCAGATGAGGCCCCCAGGGACCCAGCACAAGTAAAAAGACTACCAGGAAGTCTTGTATTTTATATTCCAATTTCTTGCAAATTAGTCATAATCCTATAAGTCATCCATACTTTAATACGAAAAATACTGGATATGCTCTTAAGCTAATGAAACCATGTCTTAACTCTCCCTCCCTCTCAATCTTCTAGTGAAACAGCTGCCCAGAAAAGATGTTCTAGGTTTATTGCACAGATTTAAATATCCTGGGATATCTGTGCATATCTCCAGGGGTGAAGCCCCTTCTAACTGGAGAAGGATGGATCTCAGAATCTTTAAAAGACCAAATTCCAGCCACCACAGGGAAAGGAGGTTCTGGTGAGCGTCCCTATTCAATGGGACTGCTGGTTGGGTTGCCCTGCTTCTGCGTGGGTTAACTTAAGCTCCCAGGTTATGTTCATCCTACAGGAAAAGATAGAAGAAGGAAAAATTGAAAGCATTGAATATAAATGAAATCTAACCCTTTGTCTTCTCAATATTGCAGCCTTCACTTAGAAATTTTAGCTGTTACTTGGACATTTTACAATAGTTTGAAGACATAGTTTGCTGGTAAGATATTACCAGAGGAGGGATGTTTGTCTCTTGTCTTCAAGGTAGATGCTTATTAGTTTTGGTAACCCCAGATTTGGTCTAACACTAACAAATCAGACTTTTCCCCTGGCATCTATTATCAGGCATATGAATGTTGCCACATGAATGTAGATGGTACCGTATGTTGGAATTATTTTCTGCTGGGAGTCACGGTTCTGTTCTGTTCTTGAGAAACCCTAAGTATTATCAGTTGCAGAGAAGATGCCACTGTTTTGGTTATTTCCACATTATTCAGATTCGTATCTATGTCCAGCATGCTTTGTATGTTTTCCCCACAGGCTGGGACAGGCCTATTTTCAAAGATAAGATTTGGGAGCAGAGGACAGAGGCTTGTTTTGGACGTGGTCATCAGTACAGTGTAATCTCCCCGCAAAATGGGGAAGGTCCCCTCAATGGGGACGGTCTTTAACTTTAGTCACCTTAGGAGCCTCCTGTGCCTAATTTTCCACCCTTATCCCCTGATCTTGAACCTGCCTTTCCGCTGAATGAAAGACACCTTTCCCCTCTCTTTTGATGTTTTATCTGAATCCTTGGCAAAAGTCTAGCTTATAATTTTTTAATTAAGAAGCCTGTGTTTGAAAAGGTGGTGACAACTGAGCTCCAGGCTCATCTGGTTTATCACATGCTCTAGGACAAGCTCAGGTCTGGCTTTCGATCAGGTCATAACATGTCGTCAGGATCTATGATAATCTCATTATTCTTAAGAACAGAAGCTCATTGAAATGAAGGGAGACACTTCAGCCACCGGCATACCCAGTGTCTTTTTTGCTATTGGCTTGATGCTTCCCACCACCAGACCGGGAGGCAAGACATATTGCTTTCCTTGCAAAAGACCATCTTTCTCTTTGGCAACCATTAACGTTTCAACCCTCTTGGACAAACAATTCAGAGTATTGGCAGATTCCACCTAGCAGAGGATTTGCCAATGCTTAGGCAAACATTAGTTTGGTGTAGCTTATGAGCAGATCTGGGAGACCCCAGAAGATACCTCTTACAACGTGAGTGCCTTACAAAGGAGACGGCAGCTGGCTGACTTCCCCAACTCTTTCATCTTAGCTACTGCCGTGCAGTTGCAGCATGGTCTGAGGGGCAGAGATCTGGGCCAGCTAGGTTTGACTGGGTCAAGCATTGTGGAGCCTGAGCCTGACACTCTCAGTGGGAGAGTCAGACACAGCACAGTAGAGAGAGGTCAAAGTTGCCATGAAGAAAACAGACAGGGCTGTGGGGGACAAACTAATTTTGGAGAGGTGTATGGCGTGCAATGGTTTGTATGGCCATGACTTCCAAAAGGCTGAAGGTCACCTGTTTAAGTACTAAAACTTTAGAATGTCAGCTGTTTCTGATGATCACGTACCCACTTCTTTGCCCCAAGTTTAATATTACTAAGGTTGGGAAGGAAATGCTAGCCTCATCAAAGGTCACAATTAACCCTGACAGTCTCACTCTGTGCATGTGGCCCCAAGGTAATTTTTAACAACACAACTTTCACTCTTAAAAGTCTACTTGTTTGGACAGGAAATGGTATGATCCCTCTAGATAAGGAAAGCAGACATTGCTATTCCCCTTGAACACATCACAGATACCTTGAGCTTTTGAGGTGTTCCGGTTTGCACTTCAGGGCTATTTTTAAAATACCTTTTTATATCCTTAATATGCCCATTTTCCCCTCCACCTTTTTGAACATATGGAATATAGTTATAGCTGTTTTGTTGTTGTTGTTTTGAGACAGAGTTTCACCATGTCACCCTTGGTAGAGTGATTTGAAATCACAGCTCACAGCAACCTCAAACTCTTGGGCTTAAGCGATTCTCTTGCCTCAGCTTCCCAAGTAGCTGGGACTACAGGCACGCACCACAATGCCCAGATATTTTTTGTTGCAGTTGTCATTGTTTAGCTGGCCTGGGCTGGGTTTGAACCCGCCAGCCTTGGTGTATGTGGCTCATGCCGTAACCACTGTGCTATGGGTACCAAGCCAGTTATACTGTTTTAATGTCCTTGTTGACTCACCTGTGTCATTTCTGAAACTGTTTATATTGATCAATCCCCCATTATTAAATATATTTTCCTGTTTCTTTGCATCTCTGATAATCTTTGGGTGGATAGCCAGACATCGTCCTTTGTGTCTTGTTGCGTGTCAGGTATTTTTGTATTCCTTTAAATATTTGTGAGCTTCATCCTGGGGCACAGTTAAGTCACTTGGAAACAGCTGATGCTGCTGAAGTTTGCTTTCAATCTTGGTTTGGTGGTGCCAGAGCAACCCTTGGTCCAGAGATTACTTTTTCCTTTCTAAGTCTGTCTGTCTGTCTGTCTGTCTGTCTGTCTCTCACCCAATGCCCCATGTATTACAAGGCTTTCCCCTCTGGCTACGGGAACATAGTGTGGCTCAGGGATTGTTCCGCCTGCTCATTTCGGTGCTTCTCCTCCCCGCCTTGAGCAGTTTCTTCACATTGGCCAACTGAGTGGCACTCAGCTGAAGAGCAGGGAGAATCCTGGGTCTCTTCTGCGCGGGTCTCTCTGCAGCTCCTTGCCCTGTGAGGCTCTCTCTTCTCCGGTACTGCACTCTGCAAACTAGCCAATTTGAACTTGCTGAATTCTCCACTACGCCCACTCCACTCCGGGCAACTGCCAGGCTTACTTCCCTCTTTTGCACTGTTGCTTACCTGGGAACTCTGGAGCGGCCGCAGGGCTCACCTTGTTTGTTTCCCTTCTCTCAGGAATCTCTGTCCCATGCTACCTGCTGACCAGTGTCTGAAAATCATTTTTGAAATTTTCTCCATTTGTTGCTGTTTCAGGCAAGAGGGTGAGTCCCTGTTACTCCATCCTGGCCAGAGGGGCAAGTCCTGAACTTGGGGCTGTTCTCACCTCTGTATTTTTGGTGCTGATGCTTTCCCCTCTCTGATGTCGGTGTGAATGTGTCTTTCCTCTGTGCTCTGTGGCTGATGGTTCACACCCTTGCTGCGCAGCTCTGTGCCCTCATGGCTCCCTTGGTCCATTCTTTGCTTCACTTTCTTAGTTCTTGCCTAGTTTTTCTCTCACTCGACCCAGCTTTTGTACTAGTTGCTGGTCCTCCAGAGACTTCCCCATTGGTGAGATCAGATTGTGACTTTCTTTTCAGAGATGACCCGATTCCTCTGGAAGTTCATAGGCTTCAGTCTTCCAAAAGTCCACACTCTTTTCTTGTATTTATTTTCACCAACAAAAGAGGTTTAATCAATTTGTTTGTCTGTCTGTCATCTCTTTCTCACCCTCCTTAGCTATACATCCATTCATCTATGCACTATCTGTCTTTCATGATTATTATTTTTATCACTATTTCTTCCAAGGCTGAAATTGTTGTACATAGAGAAAGGTTCTAGCAGGCTGGTATCACTCTATGGTTTTGTTGAGGGCATTCCCAGAGCCCAAGGCAGAATTTGTCCATTTTTCTGCAAGGCTTTATTCCAGACACTATTAGATCTGGGCTACTCATGAATTAGTTTGAGCTTCAGCTGATGAATAATCTATTTGTCCCTTTGGGCAATTAAATATTTCAATTATTATCTTTATTTTATTTAAATCTTTGAGATTAGGCTTCCTTTTATTTCTCTTAGTTCTCTGTTATAGTCATGAATACCAAAAAAGTTAATAGATCATCTTTGTCTTAGCATTGCTAAAATGTGTCTATAAATAGACTCTCCTGAACATATGGCATTCCTCCTTGCTTTCCTTTCTTTTTTCTAAATTAATTCATTCTGCTAACTGTTATTAACCACCTATTATTATAGATTAAACTAGGTGATAGAAATACAAAGATCAATATAATATATCCCTGTCCTCAAGGAACTTTTGTGCCTCCTTGAAAAGAAGATCATGACACGATATGGTAAATACTGAGACAGAGGTAAGCACAGGGTACCATGAGAGGACAGGAGATGGATGCCAAGTTCAAATTTCCTAGAAAAGACTTACCTGACATAGGAGCACCTCAGCAGACAAACAGGGTAAAAAATATGCAAGTAATTTTTTTGAAGACACAATTTAGAAAAATCCTAGAATAAAAGAATGAGAATACATTAAGGATGAAATATGGAGCTTAATTTGACTAGATTGTAGAAGGATAGACAAGGAAGAATAAGTGTCAAAAAATGGGGAGGTAGGAAGGTGACAGATCATGGAGGATCTTACATGTCATGTCATTAATGTCCCAAGACTTTATACAGAAGTGTGTGGAGAAGTAATGTGAGCTTTTTGTCAATAATAGGGTGATAGAAGCAGGTTACATTTTATAAAGATCACTCTGGATGCAGTGTGGGGAAAGGATTATGTTGGAACAAGAATGGAGGGAGAATAACTGGGAGACCTTTTACTCAGATGAGAAATAACAGTGAACTAGGAGTACCACTGCTGTAGGAGGCGGGAGAGAGACAGAGACAGACAAACAGACAGAAAGATGAAATCGAGAAATATGCGAGCATGGAACTGACAGAACTTGATGCAGAGGGGAGAAGAGAGAGAGAAGTGGAAGATGACTCTGGGGTCTCCGAGGAAAATGGCTACGAGAACATCTGGGATATTCACTAGAATAAGGGACATCAAAGAAAAAGCATATTTGGACTACAAGGTGATGAACTCAGTTTGGCATATATTGAATTTGAACCTTTTGTGAAATATCACTGAAATTACCTGTAACTTCGTTAGATATATGGTTTTGTAGCTCCATAGAGATATTTGCAACTCCATAGTGATACAGGGGACTTCAGCCGATAAGGGACAGTACTAAATAATGGTGGCAACCTGGGATGGAGGAGGGGTCTCGGGCAAAAGTGCAGTTGCAGCTAATAACTAGGTGCTTTCCATCTCTATACGCCATGATTGTCTATTTTTTTAAAATTATCTAATATATAAGCCAATTTTATTTAAATAAAGGAAAAGGAGGGATTAAAAAAGATATGATCAATAAACAAAGTTTTAACATGACCACAAGAAAGAACACATACAAATTTCTTATTTCTCCTCTGGCTTCTTCAAG
>CAUYON010174579.1:0-25124 GCA_963573935.1 Arctocebus calabarensis
CACTGCTCACAGCAACCTCCAGCTCTTGGGCTTAAGCGATTCTCTTGCCTCAGCCTCCCTAGTAGCTGGGACTACAGGCGCCCGCCACAGCGCCCGGCTATTTTTTTGTTTTTGCAGTTCGGCCGAGGCCGGGCTTGAACCTGTGGACGGCGCCCTACTCGCTGAGCCACAGGAACCGCCCTATTTTTTTTTTTTTTTTTTTGCAGAGACAGAGTCTCACTTTATTGCCCTCAGTAGAGTGCCATGGCATCACACAGCTCACAGTAACTTCCAACTCCTGGGCTTAGGCTATTCTCTTGCCTCAGCCTCCCGAGTAGCTGGGACTATAGGCTCCTGCCACAAACGCCCGGCTATTGATGCAGTTCGGCTGGGGCCGGGTTTGAACCCGCCACCCTTGGTATATAGGGCTGGCGCCCTACTCGCTGAACCACAGGCGCCACCCAGAATCTTTTTTTCTTTTTCATTTTTTTTTTTTTTTTGTAGAGACAATCTCACTTTGTCCCCCTTGGCAGAGTGCCGTGCTGTCATACAGCTCACAGCAACCTCCAACTCCTGGGCCTAGGCGATTCTCTTGCCTCAGCCTCCTGAGTAGCTGGGCCCATAGGTGCCTGCCACAACGCCCAGCTATTGATGCAGTTCTGGGTTTGAACCCGCCACCTTCGGTATGTGGGGCTGGTGCCCTGCTCACTGAACCACAGGCGCCACCCTCTTTTTTTTTTTTGAGACAAGAGTCTCACTATGTCGCCCTGGATAGAGTGCTGTGGGATCACAGCTCACAGCAACCTCAAACTCTTGGGCTTAAGTGAGTCTCTTGCCTCAGCCTCACAAGGAGCTGGGAGTACAGGCGCATGCCGCAATGCCTGGCAATTTTTTTGTTGCAGTTTGGCTGGGGCCAGGTTTGAACCCACCACCCTTAGTATATGGGGCCCATGCCCTACTCACTGAACCACAGGCGCCGCCCCGGGACTCTCATTATTAACATAGTGGACCACCTGGAGTGACCCCTCATTTTTGTCTTTTCTACTGGCAAGTAAATAGCACAAGTGTGGGAAATACTGTTTGTTTTTACTCTGTAGAACAGGCTCACGCTTGGCTCTAACACACTTTTTGGGCACCCTGGTCTTGGAACCCTGGCACGAACAGTTTAGAAGCATCCCTGAGTTGAAAGCTCAGCCCTTCCCCAAGAGCCCTGTGCTCTGTGCTTACTCAGCATGACTGGATGAAGTGAGTGTGGCTGACAAACTGTATGGGCTGGGAGGGCCCTGCACTGAAGAATCGTGGGGCCACAGCCTAGACCCCAGACAACTCTCTGCAAAAATTGTTTGTTCGATGAAATAAGAAGAGGCTTTTAGAGTCGAAAAAGCTAGAAACCACAGATTGAATCTTAGAACTCCTTGAAGAGCAAGGAGAGAGTATCTGTGAACCTTCCTGCTGCATTTCTGAGTCCTTGTCACCTGTGAGAGGCCTCTCTAAGAATACAGAAGGGAGAGAGAAACTTTGTCATCTTGGGGTGGTGGTGGTTAGTGATACAATTAACTAGCTCAGAGTGCTCCCACTACCCCTGTCTGGGCATGAAATACATAATGGCAGCAAAGACTTTGAACCCAGTGGATAAAATGAGAGTCCATGAGCTGAAACTGATATGAATAAATAGTTAAATAATTAAGTCAGAGCCAGAGAAAAGCCTTTTTTACAGCAAAAAGTTAATAAAGCTAATAAATGGAGGTGCATGGATAGATTCAGAAAAGTCACCACTTAGCAACCATTGTGATAATTGATTCAGGCAGATAATTAACAAATGCTAAAATTAATGGGTGAATTTTGAGGAACAATAGGGTATTCACATAGTCTCAAAGTCTCCCCATGAAATACTTATTAATTGCAAAGGGAAACACAGTAACTTTGCAGTGGAGTGGCCTGGCAGGCAGCCATGTCTTCACAAGGACTGGAGCCAACCTTGCCACCTATGGGATTAGTGGATGTAGGAGCCTCTGTGGCTGCAGGTGCATGGATTGCAGCTAAGGGCCCAGCTACACCAACCACTGCAATATCTGGACCACTTCCAGTAGCATGTAACTTGGGACCCATTTTTCTTTTTTTCTTTCACTTTTTTTTTTTTTTTTTGGCCGGAGCTGTGTTTGAACCCACCACCTCTGGCATATGAGGCTGGCACCCTACTCCTTTGAGCCACAGGCACTGCCCAACTTGGGACCCATTTTTTTTTGTAGAGACAGAGTCTCATTTTATTGCCCTGGGTGGAGTGCCGTGGCGTCACACAACTCCACAGCTCACGGCTACCTCCAACTCCTGGGCTTAGGCACTTCTGTCTCAGCCTCCTGAGTAGTTGGGACTACAGGTGCCCACCACAACGCCCGGCTATTTTTCTGTTTTGCAGTTCGGCTGAGGCTGGGTTTGAACCTGCCACCTTCAGTATATGGGGCCGGCACCCTACTCCATGAGCCACAGGCGCTGCCCAATTGGGACCCATTTTTAACATCTTTCCCACCAGCCTTGGTGCATGTGGCGGGTGCCATAACCACTGTGCTTTAGGCACCAAGCCAAAATCTTGCTCTTTTTTTTTTTTTTTTTTGAGACAGAGCCTCAAGCTGTCACCCTGGATAGAGAGCTACGGCGTCACAGCTCACAGCAACCTCCAATTCCTGGGCTCAAGCGAGTCTCCTGCCTCCGCCTCCCAAGTAGTCCCAAGTAGCTGGGACTGCAGGCGTTCGCCACAATGCCCGGCCATTTTTTGGTTGCAGCTGTCACTGTTGTTTGGCAGGCTCAGGCTGGATTCGAACCTGCCACAGCTCAGGTGTACGTGGCTCGCGCCTTAGCCTGTTGAGCCACAGGCGCTGAGCCCAACATCTTGCTCTTATAGGGAGTTGTGGACCTACTGATAACTGGTTCTGCAGGTCACCTCACTGAGGAAGAGAAGAAAGTGTCTGCAGAGAGCATTCATTTAGGCAGGAATTCTTTCGGGTGATTCTAGCTTGAATATCTTTTCTTCTCATGTCTAACTGGGGCTCTTTTCTGTTGCAGGCTGTAGCAAGGTGCTGCTGAGGCCCAGGACGTCCCAGGAGGTGTCCCACATTCTCAGGTGAGGCAGTGGTGCAGCAGCTCCCTGCCCTCTTTGCATCTTTCACGAGTCATTTCCTCATGAAGCCGGTTGGCAACAGGTGGGATAGCGCAGTATTTTCTCTGTGTGGTCTTTAAATTGTTACCATGTTGTAACTGTGAAGTTGTAGTTATTTCCACCCAGTTTGTGGATGCCCATACCTATTTTCTTTGTTTGTTTTTGAGAGTCAGTCTCACTTTGTCACCGTCTCTCTTTGTCGGTGGACTGCCATGGCATTATAGCGCACAGCAACCTTAAACTCCTGGGCGCAAGCGATCATTTTGCCTCAGCCTCCTGAATAGCTGGGACTACATGTGCCTGCCACAACACCAGGCTATTTTTTTTTTTTTTTTTTTTTTTGAGAGAGAGTCTCAAACTGTCACACTTGGTAGAGTGCCATGGTGTCACACAGCTCACAGCAACCTCAAACTCTTGGGCTTTAGTGATTGTCTTGCCTTAGTCTCCCAAGTAGCTGGGACTACAGGTGCCCATCACAATGCCCAGCTATTTTTTGGTTGTAGTTGTCATTGTTTGGCAGGCCCGGGTTGGATTTGAACCTGCCAGCTCTGGTATATGTGGCTGACGCCCTAGCTGCTGAGCTATCGGTGCCAAACCACTAGCCTATTTTTTTTTTTTTTTTGAGACAGAGCCTCAAGCTATCATCCTTGGTAGAGTTCTGTGGTGTCATAGCTCACTGCAACCTCCAACTCCTGGGCTTAAGCAATTCTCTTGCCTCAGCCTCCCAAGTAGCTGAGATACAGGCACCCGCCACAATGCCCAGCTATTTTTTGGTTGTAGTTGTCATTGTTTGGCTGTATTTGAACCTGCCAGCTCTGGTGTATGTGGCTGGCGCCTTATCCACTTGAGCTACAGGCACCATTCCACCAGGCTATTTTTTTGAGACAGGATCTCGCTCTTGTTGGACTGGTCTTGAACTCCTGAGCTCAAAGGATCCTCCTACCTGGGCCTCCCAGAGTCCTGGGATTACAGGCGTGAGCCACCAGGCCTGGCCCCACACCCATTTTTAATGCATAGAAGGTGTTCACCACGTGAATACTATTTACCAGTTCCCTAAATTTGCACATGGGGATGGTCTCCAGTTACATCATTGTAAATTGTGCTTTTGGATATCCTTTGTAGCAACCTGGAGGTACATTCACAGTTGCTCTATCAGGATCCATCCCTGGGGTCTGCCCCTCCCAGGGCTTATTTGAGACATGTGGGCAATTGGCTCCGCTGGGGTAGGAAGCTCCACTTTCTCCAGACACCTACCCATCAGGTGTCCTTGTTGCTTTAGGTCTTTGTAAAAGTCAAACCTAGTTGAAGAGGAGGCACCTTTGATGACTTTGGCCCATATCTGAGGGATGCTGGGCCAAGTACTGGGAAACACAGTGGGGGAGTAGAGAGTGGAGGAGGTGGGATGTGGGAATCACAAGCTGGACCCTCTGCAAGTACCATGTGGACACAGAGGGTCGCAGTGGGGTATTTAGGACTTCCTGTCCTTAGAGAGGAGACCTCCTAGGAACTTAGAATCCGGCCTCCTTAGCATCTTTAACGTATGGGCTAGGGCAGGGCAGCCCGGTTAGGAGGTGGGCAGGTTGTGGAGAGGAGGCAGGATTTGGGGGCCAGGCCTGGGTCCTGCAGTGTGGAAGTGAGGACAGGGCCCTAATGTCCTATTATACTTGGCCCAGGCACTGCCACAAGAGGAACCTGGCTGTGAACTTACAGGGGGGAAACACAGGCATGGTGGGGGGCAGCGTCCCTGTCTTTGATGAGATCATCCTCTCCACTGCCCTCATGAACCAGGTCGTCAGCTTCAACAGTGTGTCTGGTAAGCCTGTGCTGCCCATTAGGGCTGCAGTGGGGACCTTCAGGTGTCAGTTGGGATTTTCTTTCCTTGTCAGCCACTGGGACTGTGCTGGAGGGTTGGGGCTGCCCTGGGCTGGTAAAGAGCCAATCCTGCCCTGCCACACCCCTACGGATGTGTTTGCCGTGTGGTCACGGACGTGACCTATCCTGTGGGCCTGCTCTAGTCCCTTCCAACCCCCCGCCCTCTCTGGAGGTGTAGGAGGCAGGTGAAGAGTGTGAAGGGCCCGAGGTCTTACAGGGCCTTTGCCCAGGAGCAGGGCTTCTCCAGCACAGACTGGGCACTGGGTCCCTGGTTATCCTCTGTGATCAGGGTGCCTGGGCACTGTAGAGTGTTGAGCAGCATCTTAGACCCCCACCCAACAGATGCCAGGTGCATCCCAACCCAAAATGTCTCCAGACATTGTCAGGTGTGCCTAGGGGGGCAGGTCACCCCCATGGAGACTTGAAGCTGTACAGCCAGCTCCTTCCTACTTCCATAATGTATGTGGGTTTTCTTGTTTTCTTGACTTGCCCATTTTCTTCACTGTTGTTGTAATCATAGAGTAACTAGGTCTGTATGGTCTTGCTGGGGAGACATGGGAAGGGGACGCCTCTTCTCTTTGGCCCAGGCTCTGAGGCTGATGTTCCTTCCTGGTGGCTGAGTGGCTCTGGTTGTGTCTGCAGGGATCCTGGTGTGCCAGGCAGGCTGTGTGCTGGAGGAGCTGAGCCGCTATGTGGAAGAGCGGGACTTCATCATGCCGCTGGACTTAGGAGCCAAGGGCAGCTGCCACATTGGGGGAAATGTGGCGACCAATGCAGGCGGCCTTCGGTTTCTTCGATACGGCTCTCTGCATGGGACAGTCCTGGGCCTGGAAGTGGTGAGCCTTGGAGATGTTGGTTCCCAGCATAACAGTCCTGGGGACAAGCAGGTTCCCATATCACTGGGAGGTGCCGCAGGAAAGTGATGGTGTGTCTGCCACCTCCCTGTCCACATGGGATGCTGCAGGGTGCGACACACCAGCAGCCACTTCTGAGCTGGGCCGGGGCTCAGCAGCCTGCTGGAGGGACGGTGGACACAAGGCCAATTCAGTCTGGAGTTAGAGCAATTTGGCTCCTGCTGAGCCTCACATCTCACCACCTTCCTAAGGGCAGAGCTTCCTGGCTTGCCACCCGGTGGGCGGAACAGACGCAGAGCCCTGTTTTTCTTCCATCTGATAAACCATGATGTTCCAGTAGCTTTGTTTTCTGGTCGGCTGCTGGTTATTTTTACTATAAGTCACGTCTTGTTATTTGCAAACTATACCGCTGAGCTTCTACCCCGAAGTACCAGCAGAAAAGCCTCAGGCAGACCTATTCCTCAGCAAAGGAATGTGAAGCCTTTACAGCTAAGGGGTCCTGAGGCAGGTGGACTGTGGGGCAGTGTGGCTCGCTGTCCTCTTTCAACCCCTAGGGGTGCCTGCTACTTCACCCTGGGTGTGCTCCCCCTTTGCATCAGGAATGCTTCCTGCCTTGGGCAGCTTCCCTTGACTAGCCTGGCAGTGAGCTTCTTGGGTGTGTGGTCATGGTGGGGTTGGAGGAATGTTACTCTAACAGGAAGAAAAGTCCCTTTAGCCTGACTGGGGGACTCAGGCAGTTCCTCTCCATGTTCTTCCTGAACCAGACTGGGGTGGGGCCTGTGATCGCTGATGTTCTTGGGTTGTGCTGGGGCTGGTCAGCTCACTGTGAGTGTGGAGGCTGGGGTTGTGCAAGAGACGACCAACATCACCTGTGAGAATGTGGACAGTGGTGAACCTGTTTCTCTTCTCCTCCAGGTGCTTGCTGACGGCACCATCCTGAACTGTCTCACCTCCCTGAGGAAGGACAACACGGGCTATGACCTGAAACAGCTCTTCATTGGGTCGGAAGGCACCCTGGGGGTCATCACTGCAGTGTCCATCTTGTGTCCACCTAAGCCCAAGTCTGTGAACGTGGCTTTTCTCGGTTGGCTTCCTCGAGTTACTTCTGGCGGTTGGTGTGAGGGAGGGGACGTGAACTGCTGCACAGTACAGCCACTGTTTCTCCTGGCTTCTGTCTGTTTCCAGAGGAGTCTGGGAGCCCATGACCTGGCCTTGCTGGTGTTTACAGAGGGAAAATGGGGGCCCAGAAGCTTTCCCAGTTTCTGGTGAGAGCACACTTTTATTTTGTGACATAACCAAGGTTTTGGTTGTCTCTTTCACCCCATTGTATTTGTTATTCAAAAGTAGCTTGTAGGCTCCGTGCCTGTAGCTCAAGCGGCCAAGGCGCCAGCCACATACACCTGAGCTGGTGGGTTTGAATCTAGCACGGGCCCACCAAACAATAATGACGGCTGCAACCAAAAAATGGCTGGGCATTGTGGCGGGCACCTGTAGTCCCAGCTACTTGGGAGGTGGAGGCAGGTGACTCACTTGAGCCCAGGAATTGGAGGTTACTGTGAGCTGTGATGCCACAGCACTCCATCCAGGGTGACGGCTTGAGGCTGTGTCTCAAAAAAAAAAGGAGCTTGTAGTGTTAAGATCTGAGGAAAATGACTTCATTTGGTGTAAGTTCCAGGACCCATCTGTTATGTCTTGACAATAAGTAATATTCTCCAGAAGGGTGGAAGAGGGTTACCACCATCCACAAAGATCGTGCATCTTCAGTGTCCCCATCCAACTGGCCCTCCCACCCCACAGGCACCCCAGCCGCCTTCACATTGGACTTCACTGTGAGCTTATGCCTGCGGCTTCAGTCCTCCCACGATCTGTATTCATCTCTTTTCTTGCCATCATTTGGCTTGGTTTATCTAGCATTTGCTCCCCATCTCGTTTGGCAGCTGCACAACCCCCAGCCCTTCTGGAGGTGCAGCAGGTGCCCTTGACTCACTAGGACTCATTTAGTCCGTGCCTCTACCCTGTGGGAAGGTTCAGTGATCTTGGGGAACACTCCCAAGAATAAACTGTTCATCCTCACCTCCAAACTTACATGTTCTTCTTGTTGTGTGTGTTGATTCTGTTTTTTAAATCTCTCTAACCATAGTAATTTTTATTTTATGGGTGACTTTCTTTGCTCTTCATTCTTTCTTGCATCAGATCTTCCATTTGGGATCATATTCTCTTACTTTTAGTGTGTCTGAAAATACTATTCTTTCTTTCTTTTTTCTTTTTTTGAGACAGAGTCTCACTGTGTTGCCCTCCATAGAGTGCTGTGGCGTCACAGCTGACAGCAACCTCAGACTCTTGGGCTTAAGCTATTCTCTTGCCTCAGCTTCTTAAGTAGCTGGGACTACAGGCATCTGCCATAATGCCTGGATATTTTTGTTATTGTTACAGTTGTCATCATTGTTTTAGCTGGCCCAGGTTGGGTTTGAACCTGCCAGCCTTGGTGTATGTGGCTGGTGCCCTACAGACTAAGGTACAGGTGCTGCCCTAAAAATACCTTTATTTCACTCTCATACTTGAAAGATGTTTTCACTAGGTAGGCATTTATTTCTTTCATCCCATTGAAAGTATCATTTCACTGCTGCTTTGAAGGTATCAAACTTTTTTTTTTTTTTTTGAGACAGAGTCTCACTTTACCACTCTTGGTAGAGTGCTGTGGCATCATAGCTCATAGCAACCTCAAACTCTTGGGCTCAAGTGATTCCCTTGCCTTAGCCTCTCAAGTAGCTGGGACTACAGGCACCTGCCATAACATCTGGCTATTTTTTGTTTTGTTTGGCAGGCCTGGGCCAGGTTTGAACCCACCAGTCCTGGAGTAAGTGGTTGGCACCCTAACCACTGAGCTACGGGCGTCTTCTCAAGTGGTAATTTTGCCTTAGCCTCCCAAGTAGCTGGGGCTACAGGTGCCCACCACAATGCTGAGCTAGTTTTTTTTTTTTTTTGGAGACAGTCTCAAGCTGTCACCCTGGGTAGAGTGCTGTAACATCACAGCTCATAGCAACCTCAAACTCCTGGGCATAACCAATTCTCTTGCCTCAGCCTCCCACATAGCTGGGACCACAGGCACCAGCCACAATGCCTGGCTATTTTTTTGTTGCTATTGTCATTGTTGTTTTAGCTGGCCCTGGCTGGGCTTGAACCCGAAATCTTCAGTGTATGTGACCAGCGCCCTACCCACTAAGCTATGGGTGCTGATTCCAAGCAAGGGTTTTTAGAGAGGGGGGTCTTGCTCTTGCTCAGGTTGGTCTTGAACTTGATTAGCTCAGGCAATCCACCCACCTTGGCCTCCCAGAGTATTGGAATTACAGGCGTGAGCCACCTTACCCGGCCTTCTGGAACTTCTTCCCCCCCATCCCCGCCCCCTTTGCAGTTTTTGGCCGAGGCTGGGTTTGAACCCACCACCTCCAGTATATGGGGCCAGCCCCCTATGTCTTGAGCCACAGGCGCTGACCTGGAACTTCTTTTTTTTTTTTTGGAGACAGAGCCTCAAGCTGTCATCCTGGATAGAGTGCCGTGGCATTACAGCTCACAGCAACCTCCAATTCCTAGGCTCAAGCGAGTCTTCTGCCTCCGCCTCCCAAGTAGCTGGGACTACAGGCGCCCACCACAACGCCCGGCTGTTTTTTGGTTGCAGCCGTCATTGTTGTTTGGCGGCTCCGGGCTGGATTCGAACCCGCCAGCTCAGGTGTACGTGGCTGGCGCCTTAGCCTGTTGAGCCATAGGCGCTGAGCTAGCCCTGGAACTTCTTAAATGTGTGGTTTAGTGTCTTTTACCAATTCTAGGAATTCTTTTTTTTCTTTTCTTTTTTTTTTTTTTTTGGAGACAGAGCCTCACTTTATTGCCCTCAGTAGCGTGCCGTGGCATCACACAGCTCACAGCAACCTCCAGCTCTTGGGCTTAGGCAATTCTCTTGCCTCAGCCTCCTGAGTAGCTGGGACTACAGGCATCTGCCACAACGCCCAGCTATTTTTTTGTTTTGCAATTCAGCGAAGGCCAGGTTTGAACCCACCACCTTCGGTATATGGGGCTGGCGCCCTACTCACTGAACCATAGGCGCCGCTTCCAGTCTGGTCGTAACCCAGTCCAAGTTCACAGGCTTGAAGCTCTGTGAACCTCCCCGATGGCAAGAAGCCAGGTTGCAAGTTGGTACAGGGTTGGTGTATGTTCACGATTAATCAGGAGAAAGCTTTTTCTTCCATTCTTCTTTTTTCTTGTTCTGTTCAGCAACTTTCCCTGTGGTCTTTGGGGGTGAATTGGTGGGGACTGGCCTCTCTCTGACTCACCCTGACATCCAGGATATTGCACTAGGAGTCTCCTCTGGCAGTGCCCTTCAAGGGTGGAGCTTGAGGCCAGGGTTTGCCAGAGCTCTCAGGAAAGGGCAGTGCTGGGCTGGGTATTGTTCAGCACCCTTGAGCCCCAGGAGGTGGGGTGCACCCTACTCTCTCCACGTTCCTTGGGGTGGGGCACACCTCACTGTCCACAAAAATTGGTAGGGTGTATCCAC
Source organism: Arctocebus calabarensis (assembly GCA_963573935.1). Classification (NCBI taxonomy): domain Eukaryota; kingdom Metazoa; phylum Chordata; class Mammalia; order Primates; family Lorisidae; genus Arctocebus; species Arctocebus calabarensis. The sequence goes on from CAUYON010174579.1 coordinate 10,406, forward strand.
TCTCTGTGTTTCTCAGTGGTGGGTGCCCCGCTCTCCAAGTTCCTGGGTGGTGGGGCTCATCCCACTCTCCACGTTCCTGGATACTTCTCTTTGCTATTTCTATTTTTTAGAGCCTCAAGCTGTCACCCTGGATAGAGTACTGTAACATCACAACTCACAGCAACCTCCAATTCCTGGGCTCAAGTGAGTCTCTTGCCTCCGCCTCCCAAGTAGCTGGGACTACAGGTGCCCGCCACAACGCCTGGCCATTTTCTGGTTGCAGCTGTCATTGTTGTTTGGCAGGCCCAGGCTGGATTCGAACCCGCCAGCTCAGGTGTACGTGGCTGGCGCCTTAGCCCGTTGAGCCACAGGCACTGAGCCTCTTTTTTTTTTTAATAGTATTCCATGGTATGTATATACTACAGTTTATTTTATTTAATTAATTTATTTATTTTTCAGTATTTGGCCAGGACTGGGTTTGAACCCACCACCTCCGGCATATGGAGCTGGCGCCCTACTTCTTTGAGCCACAGGCACCACCCTCTTTGCTGTTTCTTGGCCCAGCATTTTTGCTTGTTTTTCGTGGTACTACGGCATGGAGGACCCTTGTCTCTCCTGGTTTTCACCTAATCAGGCCTTTCCCACTTCACCAATACCTTTACCACCAAGCCTGCTGTGTTCACTTGCAGCCATCCTAGTGATCAATTCCTACTGTTCCTCTTGCCTGTCTGGCTTCTGGCTGCTGTGTCTGTGCTGGCTCTCTGCTTGCCCTCCCCTGCGCCCTGGAGCCTCCCTTCCTCTTACTGACCTTGGAACCACCCCAGGACTGGGCCCTGAGTCATCTTGAACCATACCCTGTCACTATGTTCCAGCCATAGGTCTAAAGGTGCTCCTGAGTGCCGCAGGGCAGGCTTAGGGTAGCACTTGCTGGACCTCTCTGGAATGTTCTTCCCCCATATTCAGGGACCTCCTACTGCCTCCTTGGCTCTGCCCTGGAAGACTGCAGGGCCTCCAGGGACAGACTCGTCTACTCAACTCCTTAGTCTCTGCCAAACAATGGGGCACTGTAGAGGCCTCACAGTATTCAGAGAACTCCTTTTGGAGAAACTCTGAGAGCAGGGAAGACCTGAGTCCTGTTTGTGTCCAAAGGCAGTCTGATTCTGGCCCTGCGTCTGTAGATTTCCAGGGCATGTCCTCTTGTATTCCCCCTTTGTCTCCAAGGGACCATTTGTAGGTACCTTTTCCATCCTGATCTGACACTGGTCAGACACTTGAGATGTTCTTGTGGACCGGCCTTGTGATGTCTCTTGGAGCGCCAGCCCTCCTACAAGAGTCCCTGGTGTCCCCAGTTTGCGGGGGACCTGGGTGTGGCGTGGTGTGGCTGTGGGTCCCACCCCCACCCACCCTTGCAGTGCATAATGTGCTGTGACTGTTGCAGGATGTCCAGGCTTTGCTGAGGTTCTGCAGACTTTTAGCACCTCCAAGGGGATGCTTGGTGAGATCCTGTCTGCCTTCGAGTTCATGGATGCTGAGTGCATGCAGCTGGTTGGGCACTACCTCCACCTGGCCTGCCCGGTACAAGGTACTGACCCCATGCACTGGACAGCTTGTCCCCTGCTCCTTCTGTGCTGTTGGACACACTGGACAGCTCAGATGTCCTGGGTGGATGGAGGGTTCCTGTATGGAGCACAGTTGGGTGTTGTGTGTCAGAAAGCTGCTCTTAGCTTGGCGCCTGTGGCTCAATGGGCTAAGGCGCCAGCCACGTACACCTGAGCTGGCAGGTTCGAATCCAGCCCGGGCCCACCAAACAACAATGACGACTGCAACCAAAAAATGGCCGGGTGTTGTGGCAGGTGCCTGTAGTCCCAGCTACTTGGGAGGCAGAGGCAAGAGACTCGCTTGAGCCCAAGAATTGGAGGTTGCTGTGAGCTGTGATGCCACAGCACTCTATCCAGGGTGACAGCTTGAGGCTCTGTCTCCAAAAAAAAAGAAAGCTGCTCTTAACAGAACACCCAGGGCAGAGAGCAAGCCACTTTTGTTCCTGTGGCAGGTTTGCAGTTACAGGGCTTTTCCTGGCCAAAGGAGAAAGGCTATAGGCTGACATTGAAACATTATTATCATTATTATGATTATGATTATGATTATTTTTTTTGTAGAGGCAAAGTCTCACTTTTTCGCTCTTGGTAGAGTGCTGTGGCGTCACACAGCTCACAGCAACCTCCAACTCCTGGGCTTAGGTGATTCTCTTGCCTCAGCCTCCCAAGTAGCTGGACTACAGGCGCCTGCCACAACGCCCAGCTATTTTTCTGTTTTGCAGTTCAGCCGAGGCCAGGTTTGAACCCGCCACCTTGGGTATATGGGGCCGGTGCCCTACTCAGTGAGCCACAGGCACTGCCCTATTATTACTATTTTTTGAGACAGAGTCTCACTTTGTTGCCCTTGGTAGAGTGCCATGGCATCATAGCTTAAACTCGGACTCAAGTGATCCTCCTGCCGCCACCCTCCCAAGTAGCTAGGACTATAGGCGCCTGCCTTAACGCTTGACTATTTTTAGAGATGAGGTCTTGCTCTGGCTCAGGCTGGTCTTGAACCTGTGAGCTCAGCCAATCCACCCACTTTTGCCTCCCAGAGTGCTAGGATTACAGGCATGAGCCACTGTGTCTGACCAGTGGCAGCTATTTTTGACAAGCTGGGAGATTTTCTTTCCTTTCTGTTTTTTTGTTTGTTTGTTTGTTTTTTTGAGGCAGTTTTACTCTGTTGCCCACACTAGAGTGTCATGGCGGCCTCACAGCTTACAACAACCTTAAACTCTTGGGCTCAATTGATCTTCCTGCCTCAGTCTCCCGAGTACCTGGGACTATAGGTGCCTGCCACAACATCTAGCTATTTTTAGAGATAGGATCTCTCTCTAACTCAGGTTGGTCTTGAACTCATGAGCTCAGGCAGTTTCTCCACCACAGCCTCCCAAAGTGCTGGGATTATAAGTGTGAGGATCGTGCCCAGCCTTTAGTTTTTCTATTTTTAGTAGAGACGAGGTCTCTTGCTCAGGCTGGTCTTGAACTTCTGAGCTTAAGCCATCTAACTGCCTTGGCCTCCCAGAGTGCTGGGATTACAGGTGTGAGCTACTGTGCCTGACCACATATTTTGTTTATATAATGGAAAAAAGAGCCAATAGTATTTAAAAACCTCTTAGTGTTATGTATTTGAGGGTAGAATTTATGTTTTGGAATGAAAAAAATGCCAGTATCTGAAAAATGCTTTTATTTCTTGTATAGTAAAATGAACTTGTAATATTTTAGTGTTAAGATACAGAACACCGGGGGTGGCGCATGTAGCTCAAGCACTTTAGGGCCTGCTAATAAACAATGACAATGGCAACAAAATAGCTGGATGTTGTGGTGGGTGCCTATAGTCCCAGCTACTTGGGAGGCTGAGACAAGAGAATCGCTTAAGCCCAAGAGTTTGAGGTTGCTGTGAGCTATGACATTACAGCACTCTATTGAGGGTGACATAGATTCTGTCTCAAAAAAAAAAAAAAAGTACAGCTTGTAAATGAAAATCTAGAGTCCAAATTACAATCTATTTAAAAAGGGTTATGATGAATATAGATAACTTTAAAAGTTGGAAAAGAAAAAGAGAACAGTGCCAGTAAGTAAATTTTCATTTAATGATTTCAACAAATGTAAAAAGAAATTTGCACTAGTCTTGAAAACAATACAAGCGGCTCAGCGTCTTGTGGCTCAAGCGGGTAAGGTGCCAGCCACATACACCTGAGCTGGTGGGTTCGAATCTAGCCCAGCCCGCCAAACAACAATGATGGCTGCAACCAAAAAAAAAAAAAAAATGGCCGGGCGTTGTGGCGGGCGCCTGTAGTCCCAGCAACTTAGGAGGTGGAGGCAGGAGACTCGCTTAAGCCCAGGAATTGGAGGGTGCTGTGAGCTGTGATGCCATGGCACTCTATCCAGGGTGACAGCTTGAGGCTCTGTCTCAAAAAAAAAAAAAGAAAAGAAAAGAATACAAGCTTAAAATGTTCTTTCTTTCTTTTTTTTTTTTTTCTGAGACAGAGCCTCAAGCTTTCACCCTGGATAGAGTGCCATGGCATCACAGCTCACAGCACCCTCCTATTCCTGGGCTCAAGTGAGTCTCTTGCCTCTGCCTTCCAAGTAGCTGTGACTACAGGTGCCCACCACAACACCTGGCCATTTTTTGGTTGCAGCCATCATTGTTGTTTGGCGGGCCCAGGCTGGATTTGAACCCGCCAGCTCAGGCGTACATGGCTGGTGCCTTAGCCCATTGAGCCACAGGCGCCGAGCCAAGCTTAAAGTTTTCTTTAAAAAAAATTTTTTTTTTTTTTTAATTTTTGAGAAAGAATCTCAAACTGTCCCCCTGGGTAGAGTGCTGTGTCGTAGAAGCTCACAGCAACCTCCAACTTTTGGGCTTAAGCGATTCTCTTGCCTCAGCCTCCCAAGTAGCTGGGATTGCAGGCGCCCGCCACAGTGCCCAGCTATTTTTTGGTTGTAGTTGTCATTGTTGTTTGATCGACCTGAGCTGGATTCCAACCTGCTGGATTTGAACCCCCCAGCTCCGGTTTATTTGGCTGGCACCTTAGCTGCTTGAGCTATAGGTGCTGAGCTACAAAAAAATTATGTCAACCTCAATGTGGTGCTGTTATAGCTCACAGCAACCTCAAACTCCTGGGTCCAAGAGATTCTCTTGGCTCAGCCTCCCAAGTAGCTGGGACTATAGGCACACCCACCACAATGCCCAACTATTTTTAGAGATGGGGGTCTCATTTTGGCTCAGGCTGGTCTAGAACCTGTGAGCTCAGGCATTCCACCCACCTCGGCCTCCCAGAGTGCTAGGATTACAGGTATGAGCCACTGCGTCCTGCAAAATTTTCTTAATTTTTTATAGTTTTTTTTCAGGACAGAGTCTGACTCTCTCAGCTTCCCAAGTAGCTGGGAGTACATGTACCTACTTGACAAAAGTTTTTGTATTTTTTTAATTTTTTTTTTTTTTTTTTGTGATTTTTGGCTGGGGCTGGGTTTGAACCCACCACCTCTGTCATATGGGGCTGGCGCCCTACTCCTTTGAGCCACCGGTGCCACCCAAATTTTTTTTTTTTTTTTTGTAGACTCAGAGTTTCACTTTGTTGCCCTCAGTAGAGTGCCATGGCGTCACACAGCTCACAGCAATCTCCAACTCCTGGGCTTAGGCGATTCTCTTGCCTCAGCCTCCTGAGTAGCTGGGACTACAGGTGCCCGCCATAATACCTGGCTATTTTTTTTTTTTTTTTTTTTTTGAGACAGAGCCTTAAGCTGTCTACCTTGGGTAGAGTGCTGTGGCATCACAGCTCACAGCAACCTCCAATTCCTGGGCTCAAACAAGTCTCCTGCCTCTGCCTCCCTAGTAGCTGGGACTATAGACGCCCACCACAACGCCTGGCCATTTTTTTGGTTGCAGCTGTCATTGTTGTTTGGCGGGTCCGGGCTGGACTCAAACTCGTCAACTCAGGTGTACGTGGCTGGTTCCTTAGCCCGTTGAGCCACAGGTGCGGAGCCATTTTTTTTTTTTTTTAATTTGAGCTGTCACCCTCGATAGAGTGCAGTGGCATCACAGCTCACAGCAACTCCAATTCCTGGGCTCAAGTGAGTCTCTTGCCTCTGCCTCCCAAATAGCTAGGACTACAGGCGCCCGCAACAACGCCTGGCCATTTTTTTGGTTGCAGCCGTTGTTGTTTGGCGGGCCCAGGCTGGATTCGAACCCTCCAGCTCAGGTGTACGTAGCTGGCGCCTTAGCTTGTTAAGTCACAGGCGCTGAGCCCCTGGCTATTTTTTGTTGCAGTTTGGCCGGGGCTGGGTTGGAACCTGCCACCCTTGGTATATTGGGCCAGCGCCCTGCCCATTGAGCCACAGGCACCGCCCATTTTTTGAATTTTTTAATAGCTCAAAAAATAGACACTGTGGTGAAAAGCATGGCCTATGAGTGCAGCCCCAGTGTCTGAGGCCATCACAGGTCTCACTGCAGCTCGGCCTCTGCCTGTGGCCTGTGGGCTTGACAAGAGTGGACAAGCTGCCCCAGAAACCCACCTCAAGGCCATGGGAGGCCCTGGCTGTGGCAGAGTTAGCTTTGAGTGTGCTGTGTTTTCCAGGGCACATGGTCTGTCTGAAGCGCAGCCTAGGCAGAGAGCTGACCGATTCTTAGGCTTCCCCGGTGGCCTTGTTGGCAAGGAAAGGTTTGTCAGAGCTATGTCAGCCTGACCCAGAGTAGCTGGACCTCTGCTCACTTTGTTCTCCTTGCTCACTTTTAGAGAGTCCGTTTTATGTCCTGATTGAGACCTCAGGCTCTGATGCGGGTCACGATGCTGATAAGCTGGGCAGCTTCCTGGAACACATGCTGGGCTCAGGCCTGGTAACTGATGGGACCTTGGCAACTGACCAGAGGAAAATCAAGGTGCGCCTTGCTCTTGGACCTCCTTCCACTGAGCCTTACCAGCATATCTGTGGTGCGAGCTATATAGGATAGGCACTGTGGGTTTGGGGCCAAAGTGTGATTAGGTTTCATGGCTTTGATGGGATGTAATGTCTTTGGAATGGAAGGTATATTCCTGCTGTCTGATCATTTTCATCATCATTTTACATGTACTCCCTGCCCTCGCCACCACGTCCCTCCTTCCTTCCCACCGATCTCCTAGGCTGCAGGGTGCATTAGCTGGCCCCCCTGGCGCCTGTGGTTTAGTGGCCAGTCAGCAGCAGCTGCACGAGTAGTATACAGTGAGTACAGGTGGGCAGAGCTGCACGGCTATGGAGCCCCTGCCTGTCCAGGGGGGCTGAGTTTTCTGGAGTAAATGGCTTTGAACGTGTGACTAGAAAAGATTTGGTCTGTTGGAGGCTGACAAGGGGGATAAGGCCTGGGCAGTGGAAGCTGTCGTCCCCATGTCCCTACTGCCGTCCCTTCAGATGCAACGTGGAGAGCAGGCAAGGGCTGAATGCAGGGTTCTGGCAGGAGGTAGGGGCAGGATCTTTATTTCGAGATGGATCTGTATTTGGCCAGTTGCATGTGTGAGCTGTGAGCAGGAATTGTGAAGGCCATGATAATCTCAGGTTTGCTGACTTCAATGGTCAGCTTCATTGATTTACTTCATTGTTAAAGTTTTTTCCCTTATAATTAGCTCTTGATTTTTATGCATTATGTGTATGTTGTTACAGCTGTTGCCTGTACTAAGTGTTTGCTTTCAGAGTGCATTAGCTGTTCATGGTGTGGCTCTACGCCTGATGGCTGTGTGGTCATCTCTGTCTCCTGATCAGCTGTTCTTAGATGTCACGGTCACTCTGGATGTGGCTCTTTACCATCTTCCGTAGTCACTTCCGACTGTTGTGATTTCATTGCTGGGGATAAAGGTGTCTGCTCCCCAGGGCACTGTTGCTGGCCCAGGAGTTGTGCTCAGATGAACCGTGGCTTGTCGGTAGCTGACACAGCCAGGGCTTCCCAACATCCTTCTCTGCCCGCCAGAGGCATGATTGATCCGTTTCCTTTTCACATCTTCCACATCTCCCCAATTGTTTTCTAATTCTGCTGTATCTGTCAGCTCTGTTTTTGTGTCACAAACAGTCCCCAGACCCCATTGGCCACAAGAGTAAGATCCCAAGTCTCTCTCTGGTTATGTGCTGTGCTGCAGCTTGCCTGTGTGTCTTCTAACTCGGGGGCCCAGGCGGACGCAGCGGACGGAGGAATGGGAAGGCTTGAGGGAGTGTCGCTGGCTCCTCCTAGGCTGGCTATTCTCCTTGCCTCCTTAGCCCACCTTCCTTGGGAGTATGGGGGCCCTCCTCCCACAGTTGTTGGGAGGACAGAGTAATGCGACTGCCCCACACGCCCCCAGGCATCCCTGCACGTCCGTGCCCCATTCCTGTCTGCACCCCATCCAGCATGGACTTGTGGGCCCCACAGCCAGGCCTGTGCTGCCAGGGAGGGCCAGGCATGCGTCAGTTCTGGGGCCCTGTCTCCCCCTCCTGCTTGCTGAGTCACACTTCCAAGATGTCCTGAGAACGATCAGGTCTGGAGTGTTTGCCAACACCTGTATTCTGTGCTCAAGCTTGACTACTTGTTCTGTTTCTTTGCATAGAAGACCACCTTCTCCTGGGCATGCAGCTCAGGGAGACTGGCGTGGGGCCCAGGCTGCTGCTTTGCGGGCTTCACTTTGCTCTCTTCTTGTGTTGACCGTGGCACTGGGAGCCCTGTGCTGTTCTGCTTTCTAGTTTTTTGTAAGTTTTTTCTTTTGGGAGCCTTTGGTTTTCTCATGTGTCTAGAAGACTGCCTTGTGTATGTCCAGCCCATATAGTGCAAGCGGTGTGTTCCTAGGGGACTCCCACAGCCTCGTCCAGGCCCGGCTCTGCCTTCTTCCAACCCTTGTAGTGGCACCTGGTGGCTCATGCCAGATGCCAAAGGCTCCTTTGAGCTGTGACCCTGGCAGGTGTGTTGGCCTCTCCTGTCATCCCTCCTCCTCTTTTGGGCACCTCCTCTGCTATGCCTGCTGGGTGGCAGTAGTGACCAGGATGAGGAAACTTTGCCCCATAGGCTCATGAAATGAAGCAAAGGTGCAAAACTTAGCAGCTCTTCTGAAGCCTGCAAGCGCCGTGGAAGAAGCAGAACTGGGCAGAGTGGTGGGTAGTGCGGGAGTGGATGGTGGTGCTGGGAAACTGTCCGTGCCCAATATTCGAGCAAGGGCAGGTGCCAAGGCCCTGAGGGTGCTACCTGCTGAGTTCTCAAACACCCCAGGGACACGTGTGTGGGGCAGAGTGAGCAGGGGTGGGCAGGCAAGTGTGGGAGCCCCTCTGTGACCAACCTGGGGTTCCAGGGTCTGGTGCTGGGCTGAGAGGAGCTCCCGGGCTGTCCTTCAGGTGGCGAGGCAGCAAGTGCAGGTGGTGACCTCAGGGATCTCCTTGGGCAAACCAGTCTAATAATTGATGACAGAATTGGGAAATTTGGTCACTGGCTGGATACTCAGCAGTAGTAAGCAGTTCCTATTTTTATTAGGTGTGAGTGTAGCATTGTCATTATGTCTTACAAATTTCACAGTGACACATTCCCTGAATTGCTGGGTCCTCTGTGGTACAGGTGTCGGGTCAAGGTCTGGGTGGGACCATGTGGAGGAGGATGGTCAAGCTGCCTAGAGGTGGCAGTTTGTCCTCTTCCTTGTGGGCCCCAGATTCATTGTCATGTGAAAAGTTGAAGTAATAAAAGCCGAGTAAACCACAGATGGATTTATCTTCCCCCAGGCCCCTGTCTACCTGCTCTGCCCTATCTTGCAACAGCCATTGGCACTGTCTGTCCCCTCACTGTCCTTCCGTAGGAGTCTCTCCAGGACCCTGGGACCCTCACACCATCCCCTCTGCCTGCCTTGCTCTTCCCACACCTCCTTGCTCTGCCCCTGCCCTGGCTTAGGCTGTGTCCTGGGCCTGTCCTACCCTCGGGCCCTCCCCAGCCCTGCCTGTCCCTTGCTGTGGCATCACCTGAAGCTGCTCTGTGTCTGGCTCTGGGCAGGCTGTGTCCCTGCATGCTCAATGCTGTTGTGGGGCAAACCCCCACCACACACTGCAGCGTGCCCTGGTCTGGGTGGAAGCCCCACAGCTCCATGAGGACACAGAACTTGTCCCAAATCTATAGTACCTTTGTCATCCCCATAGCAGCCCTCTGTCTCCCTCCTCTTGTCCACCCCAGATGCTGTGGGCCCTGCGGGAGAGGATCACAGAGGCACTGAGCTTGGATGGCTGTGTGTACAAGTACGATCTTTCCCTCCCTGTGGAGCGGCTCTACGACCTTGTGACCGCCCTGCGTGCCCGCCTTGGCCCACGTGCCAAGCGCGTGGTGGGTTATGGACACCTGGGTAAGTAGTGCCTTGGTGCCCAAGAGTTAGCGCACTCTGGGCGGCCAAGGTAGATTGCCTGAACTCAGAGCTCTCTGTAGTGAAGAACGTCACACGAGGCTCCCGCACACACTCACAGTACTGCAGGTTTAGCAGAGAAGTGAGATAAACTTAAAATTGAGAAAGCCCTAATGATTTTTGATTCCTTTTGGATATTTTGGAAATGACTGCCATAGTGCAATTTTAATGACTGAGCACATGGCTCAGATTGCCAGAACATGTAGAGATCTTCAGGGCACTAACCCAGGTGTCTGGAAGGTAAGAGCACAGATCTCCTTCTCTGTCCATTACAGAATTCAGGTGGACCACCACATTAGCAGGCCTCAGATCCTGAATTGGAAGAGGATTTGATGAGTGTATTTGAATTTTATTTGGGGCAGCCAAAATAATTTTTCTAAAATCAGCAGATGTCTTTGACTGTAATTGATCAGGTGCTGGTTTTAGCAATTCCTGTAATTCTTTTTTTTTTCTTCTTGAAACAGAGTTTAACTTTGTTGCTCTTGGTAGAGTGCAATGGCGTTACAGCTCACAGCAACCTCAAACTCTTAGGCTTAAACGATTCTCTTGCTTCAGCCTCCCAAGTAGCTGGGACTATAGGCACTCTCCACAACACCTGGCTATTTTTTAGTTGTAATTGTCATTTTTTTTTTTTTTATGGCCAGGGCTGGGTTTAAACCTGCCACTTCTGGCATATGGGGCCAGCCCCCTACTCCTTTGAACCACAGGTGCCAGCCATAATTGTCATTCTTTTTTTTTTTTTTTTTTTTTTTTTGAGACAGAGCCTCAAGCTGTCACCCTGGATAGAGTGCTGTGGCATCACAGCTCACAACCACCTCCAATTCCTGGGCTCAAGCGAGTCTCTTGCCTCCGCCTCCCAAGCAGCTGGGACTACAGGCGCCCACCACAACGCCTGGCCATTTTTGGTTGCAGCCGTCATTGTTGTTTTGGCAGGTCCGGGCTGGATTCGAACCCGCCAGCTCAGGTGTACGTGGCTGGCGCCTTAGCCCGCTGAGCCACAGGCGCCGAGCCTGTTTCTTTGTTTTTTGTAGATGTAAGATCTTACCATGTTACCCAGGCTGGTCTGAAGGAATCAAAGTGCTGGGATCACAGGACTGACAGCCACTGTGCCTGGCTATACCTGCTGTTTTAAAATTTTCTGTGTTTTCTGATTCTAGATACATTTCTCTTTTTTTGAGAAAAGGAAATGTGGGTTTTGTATAATTATAAAAACTATTTCCTGGGTTGGGGGGAAAAAAGAGAAAAAAAAATTTCCCTGTCAAATGGATGAGAGCTGATGGGACCAAGAGGAAGATTTAAGTCTCTTGTAATTGAAAAGCTGTGGGCTGGAATTTATGTGCCAATATGGGAGTGCTGGTGACGCCCACCGTTGGAGTTGTTTGTTTACTTCAAGGAGTGGGACCTTGTGGTAAGGTGTAATTTGTTATAGATGGCAAAGCTCCACTGTCAATAAGAGCTTATGCGTAGTCTTCATTCAAAGTAATTTTAAATTCCCTCCAGGAGGCAGAGAAAGGCCTTTTCAGGTTCTTCGAGGCCCGCGCCTGCCCTTCCTTTTCTTTTCCCTTTGCCCATTGCTATTCCTTCCATTTTAGTTTTCTGCAATCCTATTTAAGGTGCCTGGGTGTCTTGCAGTGCTGCAAAGCAGAGTGTTGGGTCTGTTTTAGGGTTTATAGGCATGTTTGAGGCCTAGGTTGGGTAGAGAGTCGTTTTAAGTGTGACCTCATAACCTCACTAGCCCTGTGTCTTCTTTAGTCAAGCTGCAAGACAGCTGTTAGCAAGATTAACCTCATCATGAATTGGAGAAGTAGCCTGACTAGGACATTGTCTTTTTACTATTACACCAAATTCTTTATCTAACCTGTTTATGAAATTGGCATTGAGGAGAGTATCCTTTTGATGATTAGCATAATTTTCTTTAGACAATTCTGAGTGATGTTTAAGATTTTTTCAAGGTGGCTCGGCACCTATGGCTCAGCGGGCTAAGGCGCCAGCCACGTACACCTGAGCTGGCGTATTTGAATCCAGCCTGGGCCCGCCAAAGAACAAATGACCAAGAAATGCAACCAAAAAATGGCCGGTGTTGTGGTGGGCGCCTATAGTCCCAGCTACATGGGAGGCGGAGGCAAGAGACTCCCTTGAGCCCAGGAATTGGAGGTTGCTGTGAGCTGTGATGCCACTGCACTCTATCCAGGGTGACAGTTTGAGGCTCTGTCTCAAAAAGAGAAAAAAAAAAAAAAGATTTTTTTCAAAGTGGCACCCATAGCTCGGTTAGCAGGGCACCGGCCATGTACACCAAGGGTGGCGGGTTCAAACTTGGCCCGGGATGGTTAAACAACAATGACAATTGCAACCAAAAAATAGCTGGGCATTGTGGCAGGCACCTGTAGTCCCAACTACTGGGAGGCTGAGGCAAGAGAATCACTTAAGCCCAAGAGTTTGAGGTTGCTGTGAGCTGTGACACCACAGCACTCTACCTAGGGCAACAGCTTGAGACTCTGTCTCAAAAAAAAAAAAAAAAAAAAAAAGACTTTTTCAAAGTTCTCAAAACATGACATCGCTGATTCATAGATTTTGAAGGTACTGCTATGTTTTATCCCAGTGTTTGTGGGTTTTTTTGTTTTTTTTTGTAGAGACAGTTTCACTTTATTGCCCACAGTAGAGTGCCATGGTGTCACACAGCTCACAGCAACCTCCAATTCATGGGCTTCGGCGATTCCCTTGCCTCAGCCTCCTAAGTAGCTGGGACTACAGTTGCCCCACCACATTGCCTGGCTATTTTTTTGTTGCGGTTTGGCCAGGGCTGGGTTTAAACCCGCCACCCTCAGTATATGGGGCTGGCACCCTACTCACTGACCCATAGGTGTCACCCTAGAGACAAGGGGATCTCACTCTGGCTCAGGCTGGTCTCACACTCCTGAGTTCAAGCCATCCACCCTCTTTGGCCTCGCAGAGTGCTGGGATTACAGGCGTGAGCCACCGAGCCCAGCCTTATCCCAGTGTTTTGACAGTTTTGAAAGACTGCCAGGATGGCACTAAGCAAAGCTTTAACATCAGAGGCCTGTTCACAATCAGCCCTTAAAATGTGTGAAAGTATTCTGAGAGGTTTCTTCCATTTCCTGAGCAATGCAATCTTTATGTTCTGACACTGTTGAACTAGTTGATATAAACCTGAAAAACCAGGATCATAGGGCGGTGCCTGTGGCTCAGTGGATAAGGCCCAGCCTCATATACTAAGGGTGGCGGGTTCAAACCCAGCCCCGGCCAAACTGCAACAAAAATTAGCCAGGTGTTTGTGCCAGGCGCCTGTAGTCCCAGCTACTTGGGAGGCTGAGGCAAGAGAATCGCCTAAGCCCAGGAGTTAGAGGTTGCTGTGAGCTTGTGATGCCATGGCACTCTACCGAGGGTGACATAATGAGACTCTGTCTCAAAAAAAAGAAAGGGAGTCAAGATCCACTTCTGGGGCGGTGCCTGTGGCTTAGTGAGTAGGCCACTGGCCCCATATATACTGAGGGTAGCAGGTTCAAACCTGACTCTGGCCAAACTGCAACAAAAAATAGCCAGGCATTGTGGTGGGTGCCTGTGGTCCCAGCTACTTGGGAGGCTAAGGCAAGAGAATCGCCTAAGTCCAAGAACTGGAAGTTGCTGTGAGCTGTGACATCACAGCACTCTACCATGGGCGACAAAGTGAGACTCTGTCTTAAAAAAAAACAAACAGGCTCAGCACCTGTGGCTCAAGCGGCTAAGGTGCCAGCCACATACACCTGAGCTGGCGGCTTCGAATCCAGCTTGGCCTGCCAAACAATAATGACGGCTGCAACCAAAAAATGGCCTGGCGTTGTGGCGGGCGCCTGTGGTCCCAGCTACTTGGGAGGCAGAGGTAGGAGACTTGCTTGAGCCCAGGAATTGGAGGTTGCTGTGAGCTGTGATGCCATGGCACTCTATCCAGGGTGACAACTTGAGGCCCTGTCTCAAAAAAAAAAACAAAAAAAATTTAAAAAACCCAACCAAACAAACAAAAAAACCCCAAACCAGAATCATAAATGTGAGTATTCAGTTCAGATTCGCTGGCAGCCCCAGTACAGTCCTGGTGAAGATCTGGGAATCTTTAATTATTCATTTAAATTGGACCTTGGACCCCAGTGGATAAACTACAGCATGTCTCCCTAGGAGACACAGGTGTCTGTGACTTAGGGCCAGGATGAGGGATGGGGATGAGGGTTTGGGCAATTCAGACAACTAGGGATGGAGAGATGGGGGCTGAGGGAGGAGGAAGAGAAACTTCAGCAGGCTTTTTATTTTATTTTATTTTATTTTTTGAGACAGAGCCTCAAGCTGTCACCCTGGATAGAGTGCTATGGCATCACAGCTCACAGCAACCTCTAATTCCTGGGCTCAAGCGAGTCTCCTGCCTCTGCCTCCCAAGTAGCTGGGACTACAGGCGCCTGCCACAATGCCCGGCCATTTTTTTTTTTTTTTTTTGGTTGCAGCTGTCAGTGTTATTTGGTGGGACCGGGCTGGATTCAAACCTGCCAGCTCAGGTGTATGTGGCTGGCGCCTTAGCCCGTTGAGCCACAGGCGCCGAGCCTTATTTTATTTTTTAATTAATTAATTAATTAATTAATTAATTTTTTTTTTTTGAGACAGAGCCTCAAGCTGTCACCCTGGATAGAGTGCTGTGGCATCACAGCTCACAGCAACCTCCAATTTCTGGGTTCAAGCGAGTCTCTTGCCTCCGCCTCCCAAGTAGCTGGGACTACAGGTGCCCGCCACAGCACCCAGACATTTTTTGGTTGCAGCCAT
>CAUYON010174589.1:0-26459 GCA_963573935.1 Arctocebus calabarensis
ATATAGTGATCAAGGAAATGCGATGAAGGATATCTGTAACAGTATGATCAAAATATTTCTGAATGTATATGAATCGTGCCCTGTGATTGCACCAATGTACATAATTATGATTCAATAAAATTATTAAAAAAAAAAAAGAAAGCCTTTGGGTAATATTTACTCTTCTCTTTGATATTTTGTATCTTAAATATTATTGTTTACAGCAAACTATAATTAAATATGATGATGTCAAGGTCAAGTCAGTATATCTCATGTTGCATGAAGAAAGGATAAAAGAAGGAAGAAAACAAGGTATCTGCTTAATATGGGTACCTTATTTATAACGAAATAAGAAAGGAATATTCCTGACAGTTACAGTTCTCAGTTCTGTGCTGGTCACATACATGATTGGATGTGGTATTTATAGCTACTTTCTCCGATCACCCATTCCATGCTAACTGTGCCCTCACTGATCCTGGTTCTTTACCTGATAGAGTGACCAAAACCTTCCTTCCTGAAGGGTCTCGCCATTTGTAGTTCCCCCTGCCCTGGATTATTGTAATTTTCCATGGACCTTAATGACAAGTCTTGGCATTCTAAGAGATGACTTGGGGGTCTTCTGTATTCCAGATGTGCTTTTCTTTACCGTCTCTTGTGATTTAGGATGAATTGCCTGGTCATTACTGTGCCTCTCTTTCTTGCCTATTTATTCAGAGGCTGAGGAGCCCATGGTGGCTGTGTAAGTGGTGGGCAGTGGTTTTCTTTCTTTCTTCCTTCCCTTCACTTCACTTCCCTTCCCTTCCCTTTGCTTCCCTTCCCTTCCTTTTCTCTTTCTTTCTTTTCTCTTTCTCTCCCTCTCTCCCTCTCTTCCTCTCTCTCTTTCTTTATTCTTTCTCACAAAGTCCTTACTCTGTCACCCTGTCACCCTGGTCAGAGTGTCATGCCATCATGGTAGCTCATAGCAAACTCAATCTCTTGGGATCAAAAAACTCCTTGCCTAAGACTGCCAAGGAGCTGGGACGACAGGTGCCTGCCACAAAGCCCTACTAGTTTTT
Organism: Arctocebus calabarensis; assembly: GCA_963573935.1. Taxonomy (NCBI): domain Eukaryota; kingdom Metazoa; phylum Chordata; class Mammalia; order Primates; family Lorisidae; genus Arctocebus; species Arctocebus calabarensis. Next base: position 1,035 of record CAUYON010174589.1, read on the forward strand.
CTCTTTTCAGTAGACATGGGGTCTTGCTCTTGCTCAGGCAGGTCTCAACCTCCTGAGCTCAAGCAATCCCCCCACCTCACCTCTCAGAGTGATAGGACTACAGGCATAAGCCACCACGCCCTTTATTTCTTGTTTAATGGAATCACTGTTATGTCTTCTGAGGAAAGCATTTCTCCCTTTGGAAGTAAGACTTTAAATCAGCAAAGCATAAGGTTATGGGGACAATGAAGATGAGGATGATGGAGGTGATGGTGGCACAGATATGTCATCTTTCCCAGTTATGGAATTCATATCATTTTTATGTACTGTATCTTCAGTAGTGAAATAATTAATCCATCATTAGTAGTAAATGTGACACTTTGGGTATTCTGAATTTCATAATTATTTAAATGATTTTAAATCACTAATAATAATAATTCCTATCATATATTGTCTACTAAATGAATCATTTTGGTCAGTGTTTTATGTGCATTAATTTATTTCAAGAGAGATATTATTAGCTACATTTTAAGAGGAAAAATAAGACTCAGATAGCAATATGTAAATGGGAGCTGGGACTGGAATCTATGCGCAGCTCCCATTTAAAAAAAATGAAATGGTGAGATTTTGTAATTCTTTTAAACCACTGCAGAAAACACTCTATGTCAAATGCTGTTATTTACTCCTCCTCTTGTGCTAGTGTACAACTTACCTTAGCATGCTTTATAGTACATTAGTACCTTCTGTTTACTCATTTTTCCCCAATATTATGATGTCTCCTAAGAGAGGAGGATTCAGGCGTTGTGTCCACCTCCACTTCTATTCAGCACACGGTCAAATGCATTGAACAAGTGAGTGAGGAAATGAGGAGAAAGAATGGCCAAGAGCCACATACACATTCAAACACACATTCAAAAACACAAGTGTTACCTGGAAATGTAAATTTTGTCATTCAGTTCCAATGACTTAGAAATCTGTATGATGAGAAGGCAGGGAGATGCAATCCTTAACTGTCCTTCAGGTAAATTGAGAACGAGTCCTGCATCTTACTCATCAATATTTGTGATTCCAGATGGAATTTTTTTAGCATCTCTCTTTTCTTGCCTCTAAACTAAAATCAGAGGTCTAGTTTACTTCAAAAAAATCTCCTTGTTTTAACATTTTACGATATATAATTTAAAGTGGTTCTTCTCTCCTCCCTATGCACACAGAGCACGTACACATATTCAAGAGCTGTATGAATAGATTTAGTAGACCATTATGGAGGAAAAAAAAGCAGGTTTGGGACCTGCCATCCAAAGCTCAGTTATCTCATTAAGTTGGGAAGCGTGGGGGTGACAAAGCAAAACAATACAAATTTTTAAAAATCGGAAAACAGATGTTATATGTGGTCCCTGGCGCATGGAATTTTCTAGAAGTAGATATACGAACATCCTGGCAAGACTTTTGAGATCATGTTGTTGCCAAAGAAAATGGGATGAGGAGACTGTGTGGCCACCAATGAAGACATGTGTCACAAAGTCCACTTTGAAAGTGGCCAGGAAGTCCTATGGGAAGAAAGAGCTTCCAAAAGAAGGGAGCCAAAGCCTTAAAGAGTAATGCCAACCTTGAATGGCAAGCAAGAAGATGAATTCATAAGATGAAAGTGGATGGGGACCTCTTAACACAGCGGTTCTCAACCTGTGGGTCGCAACCCATAGGAACTGTATTAAAGATACTACATTTGATCTTAGCCAAAAGGCCAAGAAGCGATAGGAACCGTATTAAAGGGTTGCAGCATTAGGAAGGTTGAGAACCACTGTCTTAACAGATGGGAGGCTCACAGCAGCTGGCCCTACAGCCAATATTGTGAGAGCCAGGGATGCCCTTTTACATGTTTAGCTGCTGAGTTTGGGGACTATTCAGTGATTATCTGATTTGTGTAACACAAAAACAATAGCTAGTTGTATTAGACCATACGATTCTCAGATAAAAGAGGAATGAATCAGCCTCTGGTAACAAAGCCAACCGAGGCACTGACACTCTACAAGAATTAGATCTAATACAACTTTCTATAATATCAAAGTTTGAAACATGTTTCGGGCTCGGCGCCTGTGGCTCAACAGGCTAAGGTGCCAGCCATGTACACCTGAGCTGGCAGGTTTGAATCCAGCCCGGGCCCACCAAACAACAACGACGGCTGCAACCAAAAAATAGCCGGGTGTTGTGGTGGGCGCCTGTAGTCCCAGCTACTTGGTAGGCAGAAGCAAGAGACTCACTTAAGCCCAGGAATTGGAGGTTGCTGTGAGCTGTGATGCCATGGCACTCTACCCAGGGTGACAGCTAGAGGCTCTGTCTCAAAAAAAAAAAAAAAAAAAAAAACATGTTTCCATGTTACAGGTTCATTCAGAAACAATTAAGAACTTCACGGAATTCTTTCTGAGATCAGGGCATGTGTTTCAAGGACTATGTTCATAAGTCTATGGACAATCTTCTAAGTTGTTTTCATAGGCCAAGTCCCCTTACTACAAGTATTACTTGGCGACATCATGAGATCACTATGAGACTAACATTTGAGCTGCTGGAATGCAACTCACCTTTTTTGTGAACTTCCAGTTGCCACACAGCAGTGACTAAAATCTCCAGAGCTCTAGCACTGTAAGTGGCAATGCTTTGAAGGTGTCAAGCCAAGACCCTACTAGAGACCAAGTCCTTGAACATGCAAAGGCCCCTGAGAGTCAAACGCGGAACTCATTTTCTGATCATGCTGACAGGATGCACCAGTGCACTCGCTTTCCAGAAAGTAAGACCTCTCTCATTCATTTCAGGGATAACATTCATTGCCTTTTGTCCACAGCAATTAGTGATTTTCCTTGCTTATCTTTTCTTCCAGATAACTGTTGGGAGGTTTGGATATTTACAGATGTCTGTCTACGTCTAGGAGGCAAAGTGTGAATGTGTGTGGCAGATATCATGGCCTTAACTAAGTGAGTGGGTCAAACCAGATCCATATGCAGTTTTAATTATCTTCCTTTAAACTGTACGTTTGAAGTGTGAGGAACTTGGCAGGCTTCTCATTTTGGGCCTCTGTGTACGTTTCAATGATGATTCTGTGCACAAAGAGAAAAAATCAGCATCCTCTCTTTTGAGAGAACAGCGGTATCATAGCGACCAAGTAGTAAGTGTTTACCATTTGCTAGATATTATTCTTCTAAGAGCCTTAATATGTATATTTATTTAGCTATCATATTAACCTTATGGAGCATTCTTTTTTTTTTTTTGACACAGAGTCTCAAGCTGTCACCTGGGTAGAGTGCTCTAGCATCACAGCTCACAGCAACCTCTAACTCTTGGGCTTAAGTGATGAATTCTCTTGCCTCAGCCTCCCAAATAGCTGGAACTACAGGTGCCCACCACAATGCCTGGCTACTTATGGAGCATTCTTATTCACACTTTGTAAGCAAAGAAAAATGTTAGCATCACAACAGTCAGATGTCAGGCCTTTTTCCAAAAAGGTATCCAGAGCTTATATATGGAACTACCACAGCAGATAGTATAAAAACATACCAAAGAGCTGCAAAGATCTTGGGGAAAAAAATCTGTGTTTATCCAGAAACCTCTGTACACAGATTCCAGTTATTTTAGCCAAAATCAAGTACTTCTACCCTTATACCCTGGAAGAGAATCATGCTTCTAAAAACTGACTATATAGTACTGTAGGCACTGACTGACTCCCAGAGTTTGGGACTGGTTAGATACATCTTTTCTGGGTTGGAAATCAGCCTTAAAAGAAAGTTTACTAACATGCATCTTCAAAATAATTTATTCAGAGAATCCCTAAAGAACTTAAACATAAATTAACCCTATTTGATATTTCAGAGCAATTGTTCCCTTTAGTTCAATCTGAGTCTTAAATACAGGGTGATATCCTTCATTTGAAGTGCTTGGGACCAGACATGTTCCAAATTTCAGATTTTTTCAGACTTTGGAATATCTGCTTATACTTAGTGAGATATCTTGGAACAGGACCCCAAGTCTAAACACAAAATTCTTATGTTTCATATATACCTTATATACATAACTTGAAGGTAATTTTACCCAACATTTTTAATAATTTTGCATGTGAAAGAAAGTTCTGGCGGCATTTTGGACGCAACCCATCACATGAGGTGAGTAGTGACATTTTCCACTTGTGGCGTCACACTGGTGCTCAGAAGGCTTTGGATTTTGGACATAGAGATTAGGGATGGTTAACCAACATTATAATAATGTCCAATATGCTAATTTTTAAATCAGAAGCATCAGGCTACTTTCTAAAATTGCTTTAATCCACAGAGACATTTTAATATTTGGGAAGCAGTTAGGTATGTATTTATCATAGTAAACGGCCTTCACGGTAACCATGATGATTTCTCCACTGGGAAAGTGGTGCTCTCAGGATTAACAGCACGCTGTGTCATCAGGGTGGACAGGGTCATGCTGCAGAACTATCAATGCACAAATGTCAGAGTCTTAAAGAAGTCTATTTATTTCTTCCTCACTTCATTCCATTGAAGACTGAGAAGGGAGTTCAGCTCCACAAAGGCCCCCAGGAACTCAGGCTTCAGGCGGGTTCATTCAGACGTAGTTCCATGAAGGCAGAGGCAAGTAACCTAGGGAAACCCTGGTGTTTTTAAAGCTTCTGACTGGAAGTGACGCTTCCCCTTTCTTCTCACACGTCACTGGCCAATGCAGAGCAAAGGTACTTTGTCTTATATCTGGGAAGACAAAAATATGTGTTTTCTTCTCTTTTCCCAGATAATCCTTACTGCTAATTTGCCCGAACTAATTCCTAAATAGTGCAGGAATAACACGAGTAATGTGTAAAACAGTACAATTGTCCCCAGTATGCCATCTCATATTTGCCACTCTGGAACCTTCTTCACCTTGTATGATATGATCTAACTTTCTGCCCCATGGGACTTACATAATCTATTATATGAGCTCCCTTGTCCTCTTGGAGACTGGGGTAGGAAGGTGACTCTGATGTTCCCTGTGTGTTTAGTTCCCCCACCAACGTCTCTGTGTGATCACCTTCAGGTGGCTGTGTTTTTTCACTCACAGCCACTGCTTTTCTCACAGTTCCTTTTTATCTATGATCCTCTTTCCTGGTTCTGGATCCTACTCAACATCCTCACCATTCCCATTTAGATTAGTAGCAGTGCCTCTACTTTTGGACCATACATTTTTATACAATTAAAACTGTATTGTAAATGACACCTACATTTATCCTAATCTGAATACACCAGCTGTCTACTGTTGGATTCTCAAAGCGCAATCAATAGTTGTGAACAATAATACAGACTTCTACATCACCCCACCACGACGCAGTGCTTAGAGTTGGGTAGAAGGATTCTGAATGAGCCTCCACTGATCTTCAATATCAATATCAAGAGCTATTCTGCAGAACTGAAGAATCTACTTGCCAAGTGATTAAACCCCTTGTGTTTCTTACCAGCAAATTCTCCCTATAGTGTGGTAAGAAATCTAAAAATATTCTTTATCATATGTCTGGGAATATAAAAATATATGTTATCCTCTCTCTTCCCAAATATTACTCACTGCTAATTTACCTAAACTAATTCCTAAATAGTGCAGGAGTAATACAAGAGATGTCCTTTTAGGTATCCAATACATTAAAAATTAATTATATTGGGGGGGGTGGGGCATGCCATGTTTATTGATTTGTTTCCAGCCATTGTTCATTAAAATGCCAGAGAGCCAAGAATTCATTTCAGTGCTCTCTTCCAGATACCAGATTTTTATCTTCTAACAGTATAATTCAAGGTCAAGGGTGTTTATTGTGTTTAGACAGAAAAGCAATCAATGTAGTTTGGGATTTAAAACCCACAGAGAGAAGGAAGTTTGCAGTTTTTGCTTACCCTGAGGATTGTGGCTTTGATCACAAAACTCAATCAGAAGAGTCTCTGAATATTTGCTGAGGCTCTAAGTTTTGGAGTGGGAGGTGTTTTTTCTTCTTCTTTCTGTATTTCACTAGTTGCTGAAAGTGTGATAGTAATTATTGCCTTTTATTCCCAAGCAATTTTGCTTTCTGAGTGACTGCATTTTAAATTCTGTGATCTATCTCCAAGGTAATCTTAAAGTCAACAGTCTGCTTAATTTGCCGCTTTCTGAGGAAGAGAAATCAGCTTAGCAATGTCAATAGCCAGGTTCTCACCAAATCTTAAAGTCCTCCAGAAATAAGGTGGATAGTATTTCTGTACTTTTGATACTATGAATCACGGTGGACTTTTGAATATATCAAGTCACGTGTGGGAGAGGTGTGAGGAATGCAGATTCCTTACTTACTGGGTATAATGTACACTATTGTGGTAATGGTTACAAAAAAGGCCCTGACTTCACCAATATGCAATATATCCATGTAGCTGAACTGTACTTGTAAGCCCTAGATTTATACCTCAAAAAGTATATGAAGTCAAAAAAGTGGTGAGATGAATACCAGTACTCTTGTGAAAAGACAATGAATTTCCTAGAGCAAAAAAATAGTAAAATTATATTCCCTGCTATGTGTACATATCAAACACTCCCTACAAGTTGATGGAAAAAAGAGACACATGCCCACAGAGAAGGTATAAAAGGCTATAAGTGGACAATTTTCAGAAAAGAGAAGGCATGAGATCAATATGCATGTCAAGTGCTCAGCCTTATTAATAGTAAAGAGAAGTATGTGAAATGGTGAACGACAAGAGCATTTCTCTTCACATCCGAATGGCAAAATGTACATAAATCATAATGCAGTGCTGGAACAGACATGGGAAAATAAGTTTTATTTTATTGTTTTAATTTTTAATTTATTTATGAATACAATAAATATTTTGGAGAGTGAAGTGATAAGTTTCTGGGTAATTTGTTACACAGCAATGGTTAACTTATACAATATGGAAAAAGTTGTGGAATTGCTTTCCACAACTCCAAAAAGTTGTGGAGTTTTGAATTGCTCACCTTGGTGAGTTAGAGGTGAAAATGGCTTTAATTTTCATTTTTATATTTTGTGCTTTATAGTTACTATGTGATCAGTTAAAAGCTCCAGACAGCATCCGGAAGGTCTATTCATTTAAACAACAAATATGCAAATACTAACGAAGGCTCTACGTCAGGCACTGTGCTCAGTAAAGGTTTAAAAACAAATTAAATACTAATCGTGTCCTCAAGAAGACCACATTTTGATACAGGAAGTAAAAATCTGATACATTTCCCACTTTAAATTATAATGAATATTATAATAAAAGTGTACATAGAATGTCATTGGAGCACAGGGAAAAAAGAGGACAATTAATTCTGTGCATAGAAAATTCCTGAAGATTTTATAGAGAAACTTGCATCTGAGGTACACTGAGTTCCAAGAGGAGTTTTCCAAGAATATGAGAGGAGAGGGGGAGAACAAAGTTTGAGATTTATCTAAGTTCAGCTATTCTTTCTACACATACTTTTTTTTTGCTTATGTCTTTACCATCACAGAATAAAAATTAACAATTTATATAACAATAAATAATTAATAACAATTGTTATATATAACAATTTATATATTGAGCTTCTATGAGTATTAGAGTTAAAGAAGAAAACCTGCTCTGTTATTCAGCTTTTTTTTAAATTGTCTTTATTATTAAATAATAGCTGTGTACAATAATGCAAACAAGGGGTACAATGTGGTGGTTTCATATACAATCTGAACTATTTTCATCAAACTGATTAACACAGCCTTCCTGGCATTTTCTCAGTTATTATATGAAGACATTTGTATCCTGCATTTAGTAAGGTTCACCTGTACCCTTCTAAAGTGAACCGTAGGTGTGGCCCCACCAATTACCCTCCCGCCACCCCAACCTCACCCCTCCCCTCCCCTCCCTTGCCCCTTTCCCCATATTCTTGTGCTATAGATGGGTTAGATGATTGGATTCTAATAAAATGGATTAAATCCATTCATCTAGAATCCAATCATCTAGAGTAGAATTATAGAGCATGAAGCATTGTCTGGGTCAGCCCTTATACAATGGATGGTCAATGTCCAAACAGAAGGGTTGACTGGTCTTAACATTGTGGGCACTCCAGGACCGGTGTTATAGCCTGAATGTTTCCCCTCCAAAATTCAGACCAAGAACACTCCTCCATTAGGAAGGAGCTCATTTTAACTCATTTGCATTCTGCCACATTCCATGTGAGGGTGCAGTATTTCTGCCCCTTTGATGAAGCAGCGTTCAAGGTACTATTTTGGAAGCAAAACCTGTACCATCACCAGACACTGACCTATTTGTGCCTTGATTTTGGACTTCCAGCCTCCAGAACTGTGAGAAATAAATTTCTATTGCTTATCAACTACCGAGCCTGTAGATAACAGTACAAAATGGACTAAAGCAGCCTGACACTAAGCCACTTTTAGGGGTAATGATGGTATTTAACAAGCAGTGCTGATTTAATGGTGCTTGTGAAGCTAGATAGTTTGGTGAAATTCTGCCTTTTGTTTTTTCACAGATCTTCCTGGGTTTCAAAGACATCAGTACTCATAAGGATTCCTAAAGTCATAAAATGTAAGTATAAATGAGACTTTTTTTTAATTCAAAAGAGCACAGAGCAAACTTTGGGCTAATGTTTTCAGAAAACAGAATCTTGCATCCACTATACACAAAATGACATAAATATGAGAAAAGCTGCCATTCCCATCCCCATCCCCAAATCTCACTCTGTGATAATTGAGACCTTGGGGATCCATCTCTGTAAATTTTATTTTTTTATGACATCCAATTTCTGCATTTAATGGAAATGAGAATCATGTCTATTTCATTGGCCCTATGCCATTTCCAGGAATAATGACCTGGAAATACAATAGAAAAACTGACATTCCTTTTCTTAATGCAATTGTTAAGTGTCACAGCTCTTAAATTTTGACCAGTCAGGTTCAGTTCAGTGTTGCAAGGAGCATCACATTTTATGGGCTAATCATTTGCATAGTTGATTCCCCAAATAGAGAATTACAGAACATTTGGACCCTAAGGAAGGTTTTAGTTAACTGACAGGTTTTTCTCTGTTCATAATCTGATCCTCCCATGAGCTGGGTTAACTCCATTTCCAGGTTGCCGCACCCAAATGGCGGCTAAAGTTCCAGCTTGTATTCACTGAGGTTCAAATCCAGGGGCACAGAGGACCTGCCTTTTCCCCAGCATTTCTCATGTAGGACAGTGTCATCCAACACAACTCCAATCAGGGGACCCAGGGAACAGACTTCAGCCACAGGCCAGTTATGGGGCCAAGATTGAGATTAACACCATCAGTAAAAAAGAGGGCCTTCCAGTAAAAAAGAGGGCCTTCCAAATGCATTACTCTGAGTCTTCTTGGAATGGCATTATCTATAATGTTGATAAAATTTTGAAAAATATTGTGAGCCTGCTAAGACTATATTAATAGATTTCTAAGTCTGATCTAAGAGACTTCCATATTTCTTATATTATTTTCCCTATTTCCATAACATTTTCTTACCTCCTAATCTTTCCAGAATTCCAAGAAAGAGGAAGGAATTAAGGTCTGAAATACTTTGCTCCAACCTCAGATATCAATATCAGACAGCCCTGACAACTCTGCGTACCACAGAGTTCTTACCTGGACAGCTCAGGGCAGAGGGAGGCAAAATACAGCCTGTGTGTCAAACAACACTGTGCCACCTGGCTATGTGAGGACCGTGGGTTAATTTTTAAGTGGCTAAAACAATCAAAGTTTTCTCATGTCTCATGACGCAGGAAAATTACATGAAATTCAAATGTCAGGGTTCATAAATAAATTTTTATTAGAACACAGCTACAATCCTTCATTTATATATTGCTATGCTTATTTTTCTGCTACTATAACAGAGTTGAGTAGTTGTAACAAAGAACAGCCAGCCAGCAGAACTGAAAGTATTTACTAGCTGGCCTTTTACAAGAAAAGTTTGCAGATCCATGGTCTAGAGCAGGTGTTCTCACACTTCAGTTAGCCCAGTATGAGAGTTGTTTATTTTTAGGGGCTCTGTACAGTCTGAACCCAATTCAATACGACTAGGTGAGGGCCCAAGAACCTGCATTATATACCTCTATGGGTGATTCCATGAACCTCGTCTGAGGCCCTTACTTGAGGAAAATCACAGTTTCCTCATAAAATACTCTAAGGACGAGTAAGTTGATACCATTTGGATTTGTCATCGTCACAGCATTTGTGTTGGAAGACACCTTAAGAGCACTGGCAAATTATGAAGACAAAAATAAAATCCAGAGGCTGTTTTAATTTTAATGATGCCAACCCCTCCAGGGGAGCAGAAAATCATTGGCTTCCTTCCTCTTTCATTCACAGGAGATTTCAGGGATGAGACCCAGACAGGCTGTGGTTTTCAAAATCAATCTCTTATGCTCCTTAGGAGCCAGGGGTTAAATGCAGACAGGAGATGACACATTGAGCATGGGCTGGAAACAGTGGAGCCAAAGTCAAGCAAGTCGCTGAGGAGAAAGGAGAAAAGCCCTGAGCTCAGCATACAGGGAAAGTGTCAACAGCCACTTAGAATGACAATCAGCACAGCAGGGATTTTTAATATTTTTTTCTCATTATACCTCTAGGTTTTGTTACTATACTGTTTCCAGTCAGATTTATTTATTTATTTATTTTTATTGAATCATAGCTGTGTACATTAGTTCAATCATGGGGTACAGTGTGTGGGCTTCATATACAATCTGAGATATTTTCATCCGCCTATTCGACATAACATTCATGAGATTTTCTCATTTACTGTGTGAAAACATTTGTGCTCTGCATTTAGTAGTTTTCTCCTGACCCTTCAAAGATGCACCTCAAGTATGATCTCACCCTTTATCCTCTCTCCCCCCACGCTCTCCCTCCCCTTCCCTCCCTCTCCCCTTTCCCCAATTATTGTCTTCTTGTGCAATAATTGGATTGTAGCCTTCACATGAAAGATATAAATTTGCTTCATATTAGGGCTGTATACATTGGATACTTTTTCTTCCATTCTTGAGGTACTTTGCTAAGGAGGATGTGTTCCAGCTCCATCCATGTAAGTATGAAAGAGGAAAAGTCACCATCTTTCTTTAAGGTTGCATAATATTCTGTGGTATACATGTACCATAATTTATTAATCCACTTATGGATTGATGGGCACTTGGGCTTCTTCCATGACTTAGCAATTATGAATTGGGCTGCAATAAACAATTTGGTACAGATATCTTTGTTGTAATGTGATTTTTGGTCATCTGGTTATATACCAATTATTGCACAAGAAGACAGGGAAAGAGGAGAGGGAGGGAAGGGGAGGGAGAGGGTGGGGGGAGACAGGATAAAGATTGATATCACACTTGAGATGCATCTTTGAAGGGTTAGGAGAAAACCACTAAATGCAAAACACAAATGTTTTCACACAGTAAATGAGAAAATCTCACGAATGTTATGTCAAACTGATGAATGATAATATCTCAGATTGTATATGAAGCCTGCACACTGTACTCCATGATTGAACAAATGTATACAGATATGATTCAATAAAAATATATATATAAAAAATAATAAATTAAATTAAATTATAATCAAGAACACAAAAAAATAAAAAAAATTAAATGCTCCTCATCTGCTATTTCTGAACTCACATATTTTCCAAAAACTACTTGATTCACGAGTGTGGCTTTGTTTTCAGCACTTATTAACAAAAGCAGCAGCATTTACAAAATAAGGAGTTATTGTAAAAAAGACATGGCAAGGAGTCATGATTGGAGATCATGCTTTAAATTTAGGAGGCTATTTGGGGGAAGCCTGTGTATAACATCCACTTCCACTGTGGTTTAATGAAGATTAAGGAGTGTAAATTATTGAATGGGATTCATGCTGATGTTGCTTGTGTAGACAATCTGGGGATTGTGGGTGTTGCTGCACAATATTTTCATTATAAAACTCAAACTTCCCTCATGGGTAATGGCACAGGCAGGAACTCCAATGAAATGTTGCTTGGTAAATAAAAATGAGAGGCTTTATATATTTCTATTACCGAAGATTTGTTACTTTCAATATAGAAAGAGTTGCTGCATTAACACTAGTGAAATGATATCCTTATGGGTTCTTATTTCTGAAATTGTCAATGTCCCATACATTCCTATTCAGATTATTACCTTTTTTTTTAGATTATTACATTTATATTGGATTGTAAAATAACCATCTTGGAGACAAGTGGTAAAACAATTTGTAAAGTGCAAAGGCTTATATTACATGTCAAGTAATTATTTTTAGGAAGCAAAATAAAATTCTATCTACTCTACGGCAGGATTGAATTTTATGGTAATAGAAACCCCTTGCACACAAATCTTACTACAGTTTTCAAAATCAGATAGTTCTGGGAGGCACCTGTGGCTCAAAGGAGTAGGGCACCGGCCTCGTATACCAGAGGTGGTGAGTTCAAACCCAGCGCCAGGCAAAAACTGCAAAAAAAAAAAAAATCAGACAGTTCTCCACTTCTGAATGTTTCCTTTACAAATGATCTGCGAGTGCCTGCTGCCAACATCTTCTTTCCCCACTTTTCTTATCCTCCTATTTCCCTTCTCATTTTGCTTGATTCCAGCGGCTTGTCATGCTTATAAAACATAGTCATGCTCCGACTCTCAGAAGGAAACACGTCTATTGGACAGTTGGCACTCAGCATCTCATTTCACCCATTTCATTATAGTGTTTGGACAAAAAACTCTCTGTCCCTTGTTACATCCTAGAACTATGGACTGGAAAGCACACAAACAAAAATCCCCAATTCTAAAAACACAAACAAATGAAAAGAAAGAAAGCATACCACGATTTGTAAAGAGAAAAAACTGTCACCTCACAATTGGGGAAGTAGGGTCATTACATGTTCCCAGAAACTAAAAACTTGTAGAAAGAGGAAAGACTGCAATTTTATATAAGGTACTTATATTGTAGTTAGAAAATGAGAAAGAAGAGGACTAATATTGAAGCAAGCAGTAAGACAGTAAGAGGCTGAGGTCCTATCCGGGGAAGTCGTTCAAGTCTACGTGAGTTACTAGAAAGGCAGTTCACAGAAAAGTACAAGTGAGGCCTCAAGAAGAGCGATCACGAGAAACCGTGGGGTGGCCTCAAAATCTAAGACTGAGCAGGCATGTTGGGACCAGCAGCTTCAGTCTCATTGAAGGATCTGGAGTTGAGGCAGATGTGAGTTAATCTACAACATCCCACCACCTTCCTCATAGGAGGGATGTTTTTCCCTGTCAGGGTGCCCTTGAACTTAGTGGTGGGCAGGTGTGTGTGTGTTGAAGGAGAGGTAAGGCAGGAATTTGTAAGTATTTGGACAGGAAGGAACACCTAGAATCTTTCCTAGCTCACCCGTTACACCAAAGATGGATATTGTAACTTGGTCTTATCAATGAGGCTTCTCTGATCTTACAGAAGCAAAGCTAAGCAGAGGTCAGTAAGCCAGGGGATTACAACCCTGAGTAATAAAATACTCAATAGACAAGGCATGCCACTCTCTCATTTTGTCACCAGTTACTTGTTAAGAAACTGCTATTTTGCAAACATTTTTCTAGGCACTGGGGATTCAACCAAGAACATGCAAAAAATCATGCCGGATGAGATCTTCCATACTTGTGGCGAAAAAAAGCTGTTTCTTTAGAAATCCTTTCATAGATGGAATTATTTGACTTTAAAATAAATTATTTGACAAGTTCATTTAGAGTAGAAGATGTATTGCAAGTATTAACATATCCGTGTTCTGTGGACTGAGAGAGAAGGGAAAAGGCCCAAGGCAGCTTTATCAGACGATTGCTTTACTGTTCCCAAGACCTCTTCAACATTTAACATGAATTCATAAAACATTTTGTCATGAAAGCCAACAATAGGACCGACGTTTGAATCTGGGGGACATGACGCATTGACACCAGACGGTCCAGGAGCAGGAAATAAACATCAACATGAAAAAAGCACAACTGCTGAACCCACATAGTGGTATCAACTTTGCACCTTTCACTAATAAACTGGGCTGACTCAGCAATGAGCTACCCAGACTAAGTCAACTCTGGCTCGGTCGTTCTAACGGGAGTCCCCCTGTCCCCTCCTGCCATGTTATTTTGTTCAGTAACTCCTCCAAGGAATTAAAGCATTGCAAACAAAGCTTTTGCTCTCTTTTGTCATATGCATGTAGGAATGACTTTTAAAATAAATTTTATTGTGTATATTTAAGGTATATTACGTGATGTTATAAGATACATAGACTGTATATTGTAACATGGTTACCACAGGGAAACAAATTGACACTTCTGTCTTCTCACACAGTTACCCGTTTTCACTCTACAATGGGAACCACTGTGATCTACTCATTCAGCAAAAATGCTGGATGAGGCTCAGCGCCTATGGCTCAGCGGGCTAAGGCACCAGCCACGTACACCTGAGCTGGCAGGTTCGAATCCAGCCCAGCCTGCCAAATCACAATGACGGCTGCAACCAAAAACTGGCTGGGTGTTGTGGTGGGCACCTGTAGTCCCAGCTACTTGAGAGGCAGAGGCAAGAGACTCGCTTGAGCCCAGGAATTGGAGATTGCTGTGAGCTGTGATGCCACAGCACTCTGTGCACGGTAACAGCTTGAAGCTCTGTCTCAAAAAACAAAAAAAAATGCTGAACGATACGCGCTATTTTTAATTAGAGTCCTGATGCTGTACTTTAAATTTTTCAACTTGTTCACTAACTACCTTTTAACCTGTGAAAATATTATTTCCAAATATTAAATTTTTCTTAAGCTTCAGCCTGGTTTTCTTTTTATACAAATGATAGAATTTTTAAAGTGCTTTCTGCTGACTGAATAGCAGAGTTGAACATTTAATCTTTGAAGGACATAAAGAGTTGAATTGGAAGTAAGACAAGGTATAGGTTTTTGTACATAAAGTCACAGATCTTACACATAATTGAAAATCATTTGCTCACTTATTAGAAGGTATTTTTTTTGTTGTTGTTTGTTTTTATCATGAGACTTGAATTTGTCTTTATATTAAATACAGATTCTCTGCCTTGGTTCTCAGCTACCTTATCTTAATCCCTCAGACTGGGTCTATCAAGAAACCTTCCGGTAATTCTGATATAAGTAATTTAAATAACATATTTTAGATATAGTGAAATCCTAATGATTCACTTAAAATCATAGATATGAGTATTATTATGCCCTGACTACAAATTATATGATAGCACAATTCTTTTCTCTTTAACTATTGAAATTTGCAATCTTCTTTCTGAAGACGTTATTAAATGACTTCAAAACCAGTATTTTCTTACAAAAGTTTGATAATAAAATTCATGAATAAGCAATTTTTTAAATATTTTAATTTGTTTGGTTCAAGTTTCTTAAAAAAATAACAAAATGAATTAAATTTTTAGCAAAGCTATAAATTTCTTTGACATTTTTTCATATAAAAATTTAATCAGAAGACAGACTGAATTTATATCCCATTATTAAATTTAAATCACATGCTATGCTTGATTATAAATAGTGGAGAGCATGTAGAAGTGTACTTTTAGTAAAGAAAATAGGTAGAAATAATTCTCACATTAATCCTATTCCTTTGGAACATAAAAAGCAGTAAAATCAGTTGTAAACATTAAAAACTAAAATCTTCATCATAAAAAAAGGTAAATTACATAGAGAAGAATAACATTATTTTGATAGTCCTAGAAAATACTATTATTTAGGGGTTTTTTTTGCTTTTATTATCTGTATAAGTAGTTCTATTATAGTGTAATAAGATTTTTGCCTCTGTGTTGTTTAAGGGGATTAGAAAGACCCCTTCAAGTCCAAAATATAAACTATTCTCTCTGTCTCTCAGAGAGATAGCTAAAGCGTAGGTTCTAGCATCTCAAGGTTGGAAAGAGATTTGGGGACATTTGATCTAAAGTTCCCTTTGATGTTTAAATCCTTTCTTAGTATTCTTGCAAAAAGATTGTGTGGTCTCTGTATAGAGTCAAATACCTTTACGAGTAGCTCAAAATCTATTGAAGAAAACTAGTTTATCTTTTAACATTGTTAACTTTTTAATTTTGAATATTTTATTTGTATTTATTTTTAGTCATATTGCGGTAACATCAGTTTCTGTTTAGGTTTGTTTTGAGGTCCTGATTCTATCCTTTAACAAATATAGAAAAAAAACTCCATACTGAGCCTCAGAGTCAAAGCATTCTATAATAGACATACTCGTATCTGACAATGTGAATGTTACTTTCTTTGCATTATTGTTATTATTGCTCAATATTTTGTTGCAGCAATTGTCTGATTTCTTCTGAATTATTTTCTGAATGTATTTATCTTTGTTCGTTCTTTACAAGGTTTTTGTTTCTAGTCTTTGTCTTAAACATTGTTATTGTTATGAAAAAAAAAAAAACTGATGACTCCATACTGAACTTCAGAGTCAAAGCATTCTATAATAGATATACTCTTATTTGGTAATGTGAATGTTACTTTCTTTGCATTACTATTATTATTATTGCTTAATACTTCATTGTAGCAATTGGCTGATTTCTTTTTTTAATGTATTTATCTTCATTCATTCCTTGAGAGGTTTTTGTTTCTAGTTATTATCTTAAACATTGTTATGGTTGTTAAATTTTAAGCCTTTTTAATTTTGTGAAGGCAAAAAGGAAACCTACTAAACACATGTATATGTAAAAAAAAAAAATAAAATAAAATCTCCAACTATTATGGTACTGGAGGAAATTAAAAAATAAAAACTAATTTACCTCCTGCTTAAAGTGAGATAAAAAATTTGAAGATAAGAATACTACTTAACTCCTTTCCCCAAGTGCTCATTCCAAGATGATTTTTCCATTTTTTCCCTAAAATATTGTATTACATGAGGTAGTTCTAATTTCTTTAGATCAATTTCAAATTCTCTATAACTTCTGTACAATGTTATTTCTTTAATGTTAGCATTATCCATTATTAAAACTATAATAAATAATATTATCTGTCAGTAATATTCAACTGTACATAAATCAACCATCTTTTCAAATATGACAATTAGTTGAAGTATATTTTACTGTAGAAAAGAAAATTTCCATAGAATTCTCATTGAACTGTGGAAAGGATTTAGACATCCCTCATTTTCAATAATGCTTGCACCTGATAAGATCTCTAGGAGTGAATATGTAAGAATTTTTTAATTTTTTAATCCCTAGTCATCTGTTTACAGGTTTTAAAATTCTGGTCTGTGTTACCGAGTGGGCCATCGTTTTCATTGAGATATATAAATAATTGAGAGATTAAAAATACAAATGATAGAAGAGATAAAAGGATCATTCTGACCCAAAGAT
The DNA here is from genome assembly GCA_963573935.1 of Arctocebus calabarensis. NCBI lineage: Eukaryota > Metazoa > Chordata > Mammalia > Primates > Lorisidae > Arctocebus > Arctocebus calabarensis. Next base: position 18,363 of record CAUYON010174589.1, read on the forward strand.
GATGTCAATGCAACTAACCATGACAGCAAAAGGGTGGCATGCAATAGTCTCTGAGAAGGATGGGCCAAGGAGAGATAGATTTTAGAGTGAAAAGAGACAGTTTATGTAGGAGTTTTACAGGAAATAACATCAATTTTCACAAAACAGTAGCAACTACATTGTAGAGATAAGGGTGACAGTTGCAGTGGTGTGGTTAGAGATTTGAGGACAGAAAGAGTATCTTAAAGAACAGCTGTTGTAAATGACATGAGGCGTCTATACCAGACGACTAAAAGGGGTTTTAAAACAGCAATAATTTATTAAAATGATCATCACACCCTAGAAAGAAAATATTTCTAATGGACACCTGTTGCACTATGACAAGTTACCCTTCCAGCAAAATACAGTACCTCAAATGAAGGGGAGAAGGAAGGGAACAGAGAGTTCCCAGAGATGTGACAGAATTCCATAGGAATTGCATGAAATACTTTTCTCACAATAGCAAGTTTACTGCAACCTCATTTTAGAAATTCTGCTCCAGACTAGATGATGTAGACTCATTTCCCTTTTTCCCAACCTTACTAAGTACAGCTATGAACTCTGAAAATAGTAAAAGAGGCAACTAAAAGGAAATTCTTTACGTGTGTGATAGGAAGGTGTACTGGTTGGGGAACCCATAGTTGGAGATACATCAAACCAGCAAAATATTTTCGTCTGCCATTACAAGAAGGTGCCCTAACTTCATGTTTCCGTAGTCTAAAACAAGCAACAGAAAGTAGACCAGGAAGATTAATTTCTCCTTTGGACCAAAGAAGAGTCCCTCTAGTAACTGCAAGTGGCAGAGAGACTGGCCAGTGGCCCCCTTGTGAAGAAACAGAAATGTGAGGTCTACTTTTCCGAGGGGCTTGTATCTCCTCTTCACCATCAAGAAATGGGAGAGCACACAAGCATTACTGGCAAAAGGGATACTGCCATCATAAGCAGCCTAGCACAATCTTTCCCTCCGTGGGGCTGAGACATGCAGCCTTATTTAGAGACATGGAGGTCTGTATGTGTGTGGGGGGGAGAGAGTATGGAGAGGAACTAGCATGTGCGATCTCACCACAACACACAAACTGCTTTGGCCCTGCTGACCGGAGACTCCTCTCTGCAACTGAGAGACATCAGGAGGGATAGCCCGAGGAAGACCCTCTGCTCCTTCAGGCAGCACTGGCCTTTGTCCACAAATAAATTAAACACATCAAAATCACACAGCAAGGACTTTAAAACTAAAATTGTCACTTGAACCATGGACCACAAAAGTATGCTGGGAACTATATGCAAAAGTCCAACAAGGTGATCTGCTAGAAAAGAAGATTTAAATAAGACAAAGAGTCTCCTAAGAGAGTAAAATGTCCTGAATATAATCATAAGAAAATAATTCTTGATACCAAGAACCAGGACGAGAACAATTTCAATAAGAATAGCAATCTTCTAATATCAACTCCAGCCAGCATCATCTGCTGGAATTCTCTAAAAAGTATTTTAAGTCAACTATCAACAGAATTATTTTTAAACAAATGAAAATGCAGAGAATCCTATTAAAGGAATAGAAATTATTTTAAAGGGGCCAAATGGCATTATGAAAGTAAGGAAAATACAACTGATTTTTTAAAAACCCTCATTGAATAGCCAGAACAGGAAAGTGCGGGTGGCACAGAACAGAGGTGAATGTGGGGATAGACAGGTACAGTTAACCCACTCTGGACAGAAAGAAAATCAATTTTTTTTTTTTTTTACAAAAAGAAATTTTAGGTATCTTTAGGACAAAAACTATACATCCAACATTCGTGTAACGGGAATCCCAGGAAAGAAATAATGACTGCTAACTCCCCAAATTAGGGAGGGAACCTATAGATTCAAGAAGCTGACTAAATCCCAATTTTAATAAACTCTCAGGAATCTGTATCAAGGCACATTATAACTAAACTTCTGGGAAACAAAGATGAAGAAAACAAACTTGAAAGCAGAGAGAACTAGCCCATCACCTTCTTCACAAACGCATGCTCCATTTGAATTGTAACATATCTAGGTCTATTAATTATGAAAATTATTATTATTATTATTATACTATATATTATTACTATATACTATATAATATAATTAATAATAATAATATATTATACTATATATTATAGTATAATATACTATACTATATATTACTATAATACTATAGCATACTAGTATTATAGTAATATGTAGTATAGTATATTATACTATAATATATAGTATACTAGTATACTATAGTACTATACTAATAATAATGTAGTATACTAGTATACTATAATATATAGTATAGTAGTATATTATTAATATATAGTATAGTAATATACTATAGTATACTACTATACTATGTATTATTATTATATTATAGTATTGTATTATACTATATGCGAATTATTTTTCCGAGTCCTTACTTCAGCGCCTAGTTTTTCACAATTCCTGCTCCACAGAACAGCCTCTAATTTAATAAAAAGGCAAAAGCTTTTTATTTTTTGTAATTCACCCAACCCAAATATATACCATATTTTCCATTCCTCTATTTGAGTTTGTATATACATAGAATTTTCAAAAATGTGTCATATTTGTACATAATCTAAACAAGCAAGAGAAAACTGTTAAAAATGTAGGTGCCAAAGTTGGACTTCCGAAGCACGTTTAGTGTGCGGGAGCAGTGCCACCGTGCTCTTCTGGGTAGACAAAAGTTACAGGCAACCGCAAACCAAGTGTAACATGCTCATCTGAGGCGAGGGAAGTGCAATCTGAAATACGAACAAGTTGCCTTCTGCTCAGAGAGCATCACTCTTTTTTTTTTTTTTCTGCTGAAAAGGAAGAATAGTTTTCAATCTCCACAATTAGGAGACTCCCGTTGAAATGCGACTTGGCCACCGTACCTGGAGGTCTACTTTCCTTCCTTCAATTAACAAACCAGGAGGAAACAGCTGACGGATTTTCAAAGCCAAATTTGTAGTGTGATATTTGTGCCTTCTCTCGTTGATGGATTGTATCATTTTCTGTCTCATGTATTCTCGGTATGGGTTCTGATGACTGCTTTATAATTTATGGAAGTTGCATACAGCTCTAATAATGTTCAGCACCATGCAACACTGTTCTCCATTGGGAAAAGTGGAATGTTGCTGGTATTGCTACAATAGTTTTTAAACCTAGAGTTAGAGGTGCATGTGCTTTAATCCACACTCAGTAATGGCTTGTTCTACTGAAAAAGCACTGTTACGCAGGTTAAAAAAAAAACAACTGAAGTTAGAATATAGTCTTTTTACTTCTCTACATAACCAAATGAAAATTTAGTAGTTTTAATTGGAAAAAAATTAGAAACATTCTCAATATGCATTGCCAATGATATCTATACCACAAGTTAAGAAAGAAGAGAGTTATGAATACAATATAAATACTTTCAAGTAAGTATTTATCTGCTTGTACATTATGCATTTTCCTGACTATAGTATCAATATAGAATGTTAGTTTATCGTTAAGACTACTTTTAACAGTAATAGAGCTAAGTAATGTTAAGCTCAGGACAAAAAAAAAATCTCATTTATATTTTATAGTCATCAAAATTTCATAAGCAAAACAGAAAGAGTAGCAACTTTCTGATAAATATTCTTGAATATGAGATCACTGAAGATCAGTTTTAGAAAAATGATCTCAGGAACTCAGGAAAGATGGAGAATTGGACTATACTATATCATGTACCCAAATCTTCCCAATGTACAAAGCTCAGCTAATTTACGTTGTCACTGAGATACTGGTGAGGTGAGGAGTCTCTCCTCTTACCTTAGCACCCTTGCTCCAGTAACTGCATCTGTCAAATTCCAAAATGCTCCTGAGATCAGGCTGAAAAAATTAATAGCTTATTGAATACTAAAGAGCAAAGAAGTTACGGAAAACTCAAATATTTTGCAAGCAGCACATACCCTAATATTTAAGTCTCAGATGTTCCTTTTTATCCTTGTGTAACACCAGTTTGTGTCCAAACTGTGGCAACGAGTTGTTGCAGGAAGCAGTTGCCAAACATGAACCACATTTCCAAGCTTTGCATCTAGTCGGAGCCGTTTGTTGAAAGTTTGGCAGTGATTAAGAAGAAAAGGTATACACCGCTTCTCGTCCTGGGCCTGTAGACATCTCCCACACTGCTTTCTTCCTCTCCCACCGAGTACTGACTTCGGTTCATCCGAATTTTCTTCTCATTACACTCAGAATGCTGCCCTGTCCCGCGCAGTCTCCCTGTGTGAACAGGTCAGACTAACGCAGAGACAGCTCTGGAGTCCTCATTTAACTTGGTTAGTTCTTGCTCCTTCTATCTTGGAGATTACTATAAATACAAAATCAAGGGGATACAAATGCTACCCAAGCTTCTGTAACAAAAAGTACGCTAAGACTCAGACTTTTACCTCCTAGTTGGTCATGGAGATGCAGTAAGTTAGTGCATCTTCCTTTTCCTGCCCCGATCTTGTCATTCTGTGCGTGTGTTTATGTGAGTACACGAAAACGGGGGATTTTCAGACAGTTTCGCCTGTCTCTCTCTCTCTGTGTATATGTACATAGAAGCACATGTATACGCACGCGTTATAGGTGATATAAATATATCTATTATTTCAATATGAAAATTGATTTTAATTTGTATCTATTTTATTTTTATTTCAGGTTAACAACAACTATGTGAGGATACAAACAACTAGATTAAAACATTTGCATTTGTGAGGCTGAGTCCCTCTAGTACTTGAGTTGCACACCCCAAAGGTCTACCACACACCCTGCGTCCTGCCTGTTACTCTGTATTTTATCATCACTCACTTCTATCTCCCCATCACATGCCAATTCCTCCTTTTCGCGATCCCCCCTCTGAGGGTTTCATACACATTGAGAGTCTCAGTTCCTGAAGGTTATGAGAAATAACAACTCATTTTCATGATATCTCTCTCTCACACACACACAAATGTCTACAAAAAAGAAGTTCTGTCTAAATATAACAGAATATGATACCCGACCACACACACACACACACAAATTTTATTTTGTATTTATGTTACTTAATAGATCACCCAAACAGTTTCACAAAGAGGAGACTTTAAAAAAAATAAAAGAGCACTGAAATGCCTATGTATTTTATATATCAGAAAACATTCCAGCTATATTGAAAACAAAACATGAACAAAGGATTGTCTAAACATTACCAACACGTAGGCTTCAGAATGTCTTGACATGTTTGCTTTAGCGTAGGAGATTATGTTTCTGTGAAATCCAACTTACCTTGCGGCAGCATTCACCCTCCTCTGAACGATTTCTGCCATAATTACGTAGCTTCCTGTAGGTTGCCTGGAAAATTTAGGGGGGACTGTTTTCCTCTAAAATTTGAAGCAGCTTCATGTCTCCTTCCCTTCTTTTGTACAATATGTTAGAGGTCACCTTCCCTTTTTGTTCATCCATTTTGATGGGTAAATAAGGGTTTTCCCTGAACATGTGCGTGGCTCATCGTGAATGATGTGTATGTGCCTTGAATCTTCTGGCATTTCTATCACTCCTTAAGGAAGTATCCTCAGCCTTTTTTGGATCAAATGTATGTCCTGCCATCCTTCTTACTGTCTTGAGACCTGCTTGCTTTTCTGAGATCGTCCTTTTGTCCTCTACTCCAGCAGAGATTTTGCTGGGGTTCATTACATACCCCAGTTCTATGCATGACATTTCTCTGGTGTATGTGCTCAGTTTGATTAGTTTACAGTTAAAAACCTGCTAGCTTTATAGGGCCAACATGATTTTTAGTTTAATGGATTCTTACCCTGTTGTTATCAGGGATAATAAACCCTTACAGCTAAGAGATTCTCCAGTCCTCTTCCTGAGGATAATTGCCTACCTAATTGTGGCTCTCCAACTACAATTAGATTATGTGTGGTTAAATGTATCAAAATGGAGAAAACTGGGGGAGGAAAAGGTTGATTATGCTTAGTATATTCTGGATAGATTAGTCCCCAGTTGCTGTTGTAATAAATTACCACCAATTTAAGTAGCTTACGTTACAAAAAGGTATTAATTGCATTGCTGGAGGTCACAATGTCTAAGAGGACTGATTTCCCAGGACAGCATTTTTTCTGTAGATTAGAGGAAACCCATTGTTTTCTCTTCTGGCTTCTAGAACCCATGTTCGTCCCCGGCCTGTGTCCCCTTTCCAGCAGGAGCACTCCCTGACCTCTGCTTCATCACATCACTGTCCCTTACTTATACCCTGTTGGCTTTCTCGTCTAGGAAAGCTTGTGACTTTGTGGGATCCACAGAGTAACTCAGGAAAACGTTTCCATGGGAAGATCCCTCTCTTACCTGTGCAAATACCCTCTCACCCTGTAAAGTAACACTCACAGGCTCTGTGGATTAGAATGCAAACATCTCTGCATGGCCATTATTATTTACAACACTGGGGAATAGTGCTTTGAAATATCGATTAGACAGTCAGGCTGACGTGTTGAGAGGCAGTTTGATATATAAATCTGACATATGGATGAGGTAGAGACTGGAGTTAAAAACATGGGAAGTATAAGTACATTAGCAATATTTAAAGATATAGGGAAAGGATCAGATTACCTGAAATAAACTGGACAGCCTGCTGTAGAAGAGCGCATTTCCTGAACCAGACTGGCCTGGGGTTCAAAAAAATCCTAGACCGGGCTTGGTGCCTACAGCTCAGCAGCGGGGGTGCCAGCCACATTCACCAGGGCTGGCGGGTTTGAACCCAGCCTAGGCCTGCCTAACAACAATGACAACCACAACCAACAAATAGCTGGGCATTGTGGGAGGTGCCTGTAGTCCCAGCTACTTGGGAGGCTGAGGCAAGAGGATCGCTTAAATCCAAGGGTTTGAGGTTGCTGTGAGCTGTGATGTCACAGCACTCTACCGAAGGGGACATAGTGAGACTCTGCCTCAAAAAAAAAAAAAAAAAATCTTATGTCTGTCACTAATTACCTGTGTAATTAATATGATTTATCTGCTCTGCAATTTTCTCTACCTGGGAAAAACTAATATTAATATCATCTACTTCATAATATTCTAGTTTGAAGAAAATAGACATATGAATACAAGGAAAGGCTTTTATTATAGGTAGAAATTATACCTATAGATGAAGAGGTCTAAAACCTGGCCACTCCAAAATTTATTCAGAAGACAGTAAGGGCTTGTAGAATCACCAGAGAAGAGAGAAGTAAGAGGCAAACCAGAAAAGAATGGGCTCTGGACAGAGCAGAGGCACCAAGACTGAAGAAAGGAAAGACCATGTCATATGCTATTTTCTGCATTCCTCTTGCTTTGCTACAGGAAGATCCTTTTAAAGGAAGGGTTTCAATAGAAAGCTGGGGGCAAAGACTGATTGAAGTGAGTTCTATGGAGAATAGAAGGTAGAAAATAGAACACTCTCATAAGGAACTTTGCTTTAAGCTGTGCAGAGAGATAGCGAAGTAGCCACAGGTGATAGAGATCAATTAAGTTTTTTGTATGGAAGGTATTAGAGAAACTTTGTGTACTGCTGGGAATAATCTAGTACAGAGAGAATAAATGGATATTGGAGGATAAAAAGTGAAAGTGTTCAAGGGCGGTGACCACAAAGAGCAGGCTCTTCCAGGGTTTAGGTGGGAGGGCCGGCCGGTCAGAAAAATCTCTGTAGAGTTTTCATCCTAATGCTGGGAAGACAATATGGTTGTCCAGATGCCCATGATGTTGTATAGACAGCGATGGGAGCATGAGAGGGTTACGGTCTTATAGGTTTTACTTCACATTTATACAAGAAGAGAGAGAAAAGTGTGAAATGGTCTACTCAGAGTGCTGGAGTGTAAATTCTCTATGGATGCAGAGTCCAATTATGAAGCACAGCTGATGACTCATTTGAGATTTTTTGGCCATAAATTTAAAGCTAAGCTGTGTACTAAAGTTGACTGCTTTCTTTTTTTTTATTGAATCATAGCTGTGTACATTAGTTCAACCATGGGGTACAGTGTGGGGGCTTCACATGCAATCTGAGATATTTTTATCAACCTGATTGACATACCATTCATGATATTTTCTCGTTTACTATATGAA
>CAUYON010174590.1:0-27265 GCA_963573935.1 Arctocebus calabarensis
ACCATGGAATACTATGCAGCCTTAAAGAAAGATGGAGACTTTACCTCTTTTGTGTTTACATGGATGGAGCTGGAACATGTTCTTCTTAGCAAAGTATCTCAAGAATGGAAGAAAAAGTATCCAATGTACTCAGCCCTAATACAAAGCTAATTTATAGCTTTCATATGAAGGCTAAAACCCAATTATAGCATAGGAATACAGGGAGAGGGGAAAGGGAGGGGGGGGAGTATGGGTGGAGGGAGGGCAATTAGTGGGATCACACCTATGGTGCATCTTAGCAGGGTACTGGTGAAACTTATTAAATGTAGAGGATCAATGTCTTTATATAGTGATCAAGAAAATGCCATGAAGGCTATCTGTAACAGTACGATCAAAACATTTCTGAATGTATATGAATTGTGCCCTATGATTGCACCAATGTACAGAATTAAGATTCAGTAAAATTATAAATAAAATAAAATAAAATAAAAATCTGTCTTCAGATGTCTACATAGTAGTATTTTATCTGAGGGTCCAGAGAAGCAGAAAGTAAGTAGAGTCTGTGCTCTGAACAAAGCCGGAATCTCAAGGTCCATTCCCAGCATCCTATTCATCGGAAATGTATTCATCCAGGCATGTCCTAGGTGCTGAAGGAACAGCGCTGGGATTCTGACTTGGACCTTTACTTCCTACTCTGCATGTTGCTTTTTGGCACATTCAATGTTATGCTCCCAGTTGGTAGGAAGTGAGGGAATGATAGTGCATTGGTTTCTATTGTGTGAAATGAAATATGTCAGCTCTTATTTTCACCCCATCATCTTCATTAAGGTCTTCAGAGTTTTCCTGCTGGTAGTTACAAATGCTTTTCCATTATCTTGCATACAGAACATGTTGATATCTTTAAGGCACATTGGGCTATAGGAGGGAGGTCGTCTGTGGCCCAAGGCAGCCTGTGGACATATCTAATGTGGCACAGTCTTTGGGTCTCTTTGAACATCTGTTGCAAACATTTTGCCCTAACCTATGAGCTCATTTGTGAATCAATGCAAACCATCTTCTTGGATAAATTATAATAAAATGGAGTACTTCCCACATAACAGAGATTTCCTCTTTTGGAAAGTAAAGGGAAGCATTCTCTTCATCACTGTCACATTTCTCTCAACGAAAGGATTAAACATTTAAAAAAAATTTATTTCTGATTAAAGGATAACATCAAAATGTTTCTAATATGCAGTGTTGCCTAATTCTCCAGGAGCAAAGGAGTTATCAGTTATGCTTTTCAGAACTCTAGGAGGGAAAATGCCTTTTGGTCAGAGGTTTCAAGATGGGCTTCATCTTAGTTGCAGATACAGTTGGTTGGGTGGATACAGATGTTTTGAATTTGTGGTTTTCATTAGTTGTTTGCTAAGGCTTAAAAACTTGGAGTTAACATACCTTGTAGATATAGACATACATACCTGGGGGGTCTAGAAAACTCTGGATGACCAGGATCTTGTGAAAAATTAGGGTCTTGTCAGCCCTGGGTTCACAGCCGTGTGTTGACAGGATGAGTTAAATGGGCTCATGTACCCCTGTTATCAGTTTCCACTCTCCTAATGCTTTTGTACTTGGCCTCTGGGCCTTGGGTATGTTCCAGTCATCCCATACAGGCGGTCAGTTTATGTCTCCCCCTCCCATTGTGCATTATGACTTCCTCTTGGACCACTGCTGTGTGTATGAGAACACAGAGAGAGGCTAGTTGTGCAGCAAGGGGGCTCGGGGCACCTCTCTCTCTCCCCCTCCCTCTTCTTCCCTCCCTCCCTCCAGCTGAGATTGATACTGTGGGTATAAATTCAAGCTGCTATCACAGTTTTCTCCAATTTAGATTTACACTTCTGTGTTGATAGAGTGAATGTTTTATACACCTAAATACAGCCCCTAATAGGTGTGAATGCTAAGCAGATAACTATTCATAGCCATGATTAACATTTCCAGAAGGTGTCAAAATCACCCCATTCACTGTGATAAAGCAACTTTTAAAAAACACAGTTAAGCTGAACAAGTGTTTTTAAAGAAAAGAAATGATATAAGCAGCCACAAGCAGTTTGTCACTGTAAAATGAGTTAAGAGACCTGCGTTTGAGTGCATACTTCAAGGCTTTGATTCGTGCCCAGATCAGATGACAATTGTATGTAATTTTTTTTTGGAAATTATAGCAGTAACTGTCAGGATTTGAATACCAGGGAGTTGCCTCACCATATGATCACAATCTTTTAATTCTTTTAATAAATCAGTGATGTGCATACCACCCCCATTTTACAGATATGAAATCTGAAGGCAGAAGAGGTTGAAATAACATTCCCGAGGATATACATTCTATATTTGGCCATACATAAGTCATTCTGCCTCTTAGGCATCTGAAAATTTTATGACCACCACTTAACAGTGAGAAATATGAGTTATTTTGGTGCTAGTATTTACATATACTGCACTTCCATAGAATAATTTACAAAGCAGTACTAACCCTATTAAATTACATATACCAAATGGTTTCTATTCTAATTTGTTTCTTTGTTCAAAACAACAAAAAACCTTTTAGTCCCCTTGATGGGACAAAAGCTGCCATTTGTAAAGTGCTGACTTAAAAATTTAAAGTATACTAAGAAGATCTTTGTTTTATTTTAAAGTAGAAATCTTTTTTTTTTTAATTTGAGATAGTCTCATTCTTGTCAATCTGAGTACTGTGGCATCATAGTTCACAGCAACCACAAACTCCTGGGTTCAAGTGATCCTCCTGTCTCAGCCTCCCAAGCAGCTGGACTACTGGCACCTACTGTTTCTGGCTAATTCTTCTCTTTTTAATAGAGATGCTGTCTCACTCTTGCTCATGCTGGTCTAGAACTCTTGAACTCAAGTGATCCTCCTTCCTTGGCCTTACAGAGTGTTAGGATTAGAAGTGTGAGTCACCATACCCAGCCAATGAAAAATTGTTCTTTAGAATTCCTTATTATTATTATTATTATTATTGTACAAAAGGTCTTTATTGACAGGGGATGCTGCACAGCATCATTAAGGAGGAAAGAAGTAAGAGAGAGAGAGAAAAAGAGAGGGAGGGAAGGAAGGAGAGTGGAAGGAGTGGGGCAGAGTAGAGAGTAGAGAGAAAGAGCTAAAATTCCTTGTTAAAAAATTGCACAGCTAAGATTTTCACAATTTAACATAAGAAAATTATATGAATATGTATGTCTATAATTTAAAAAATCAAGTAGGGGGTCTGAGAGGGTGAGTAGAGCTATGGAAAATGTTGGTATTTTTTCAAGTTGGGTAACTGGCATATTGAGAATTTATTATCCTATGTGTTTACTTGGTTTTAAAAAGTAGGCCCACGGTAGTTTTACACGTCATTTTCCCAAAAGGATCTTGGTTGATCAGTGCTGGATACATAGGATGAAGTGTGGCCTTTCTTCTATGAAGTTCTGAATAATTAGTAGCCAGGCAGGGCAGAATGTGATTTTTCAGACTTCTCCATTTAGGGCTGGATAATTCTTCATTTGTTGTAGTAGCTTCCCGTGCAGGGTGGAATGTCTGTGGCATCCCTGCCCCCTGCTCCTTTGATGCCAGTGCACATCTACATCCTTCCCAGTCCCTTCCCTAAGTGGTGACACCCCAAAAACCTCCTCAGACATTGTCAGAAGTCTGCTGAGAGCCCAGATCAGGCCTGGTTGTGAACCACTTCTAGATCTTGAAAATACAGTTGACCCTTGAACAATGCTGGGATTGGGGGCGCTGCCCCCGTGCAGTCGCAAATCCACATATAACTTTCAATTCCTTCAAAACTTCACCAATAATTGCCTACTGTTGACTGTGGAAGCCTTACTGATGACAGAATAGTTGATTAACACATATTTTGTATGTTGTATGTGTTACATGCTGTATGCTCACGATAAAGAAAGATGGAAAATAAAAGGTCAGGAAAATTGCAATGAAGAGAAAATAGAAAATATATTTACTTTTCGTGAAGGGCCATGATTCATCATAGAAGTCTTTCTTTTTTTTTTTTTTTTTTTAGCCAGGGCCAGGTTTGAACCCGCCACCCCCAGTATATGGGGCCAGCGCCCTAATTCTTCGAGCCGCAGGCGCCATTCTCATCATAGAAGTCTTTATCTTTGTTATCTTCATGTTGAGTAGGTTGAAGAGGAAGAGGAGGGTCGGTCTTGCTGTTTCCATGTTGTAGGGGGATCCATCTAGCCGTGGACTCTCCCTGTTCGAACTTGTGTTGTTCAAGGGTCTGCTGTATTACTTGACCTTGTGTATATGCATGGCTAAACTTTGAACAGGATTATAAAACCTCAGAGAACCACTTTCTGCCCAAATTTTAGAATAATCCAGCAACAGATGAAGCAGAATAATAACCAGGCATTGACAAAGGAATATGGAACTCAGGATGGATCACCTGTATGAAATTAGGCATGTTACTTGAACTTTTTCTAACTCTGTTACCTCATATGTAAATTGGGGGTGAAGATAGTGCAGTTTTCATGATGTAACATGCATATGTACAGAGGCTGCCAAAACATCTATACACATTTATAGACAGAAGAAAATGTATTAAATTTGTAATACTCAACTTATGTTTGACTTCTGCAATTAAAAGATGTGCTGAAAAAAAGGTTGGGCATTGTGGCAGGCGCCTGCTGTCCCCACTGCTTGGGAGGCTGAGGCAAGATAATCGATTAAGACCAAGAGTTTGAGGTTGCTGTGAGCTGTGACGCCACAGCCCTCTACCCAGGGTGACACAGTGAGATTGTCTCAAAAAAAAGTGTGCTCAAATGTGACTTCTATTCACCTTTTGGTATTGGTATATATTGAGTATTGCAATTGTAATACACTTTCTTCTTTTTTTTAAATGTGTGTACATTTTTTGGCACCCAATGTATTTATAAAGTACTGTAGGATCGGCTGGCATACATTGTCACCATTATCAGTCTAAAGCCTATTGTATCTGATTGTGGTTTGGATATCTGGGGGGAATAAAGAAATTCTATGAAGTGCTACCTAGTATTTAGTTGCTAGTATTCATAATTGTATCCTTGAGTTTTGAGAATGTTCTTTCTCTGTGTATGTTTACTCTAATTGTGCTACTTAAGTCATTTCAGACTTAAGGAAGGGTGATAAGGTTACAGTTGGTTTCTAGACATCCTCCAAAGAGAGCGACAATTCAAACCATAGTTTCTAAATTAATTTTTCCAATGAACATATGCAAATAACCCCAGGCATACAGGATGTGCTGAGCATCTGGTCCCTGGGTAGGTGTCACCATTTCTGTGATCCTTTGGAGACTCTGACAAGGAGGCTCAGGGATGAGCCTGATGGCCATCCACAGAGAGACCAGCCTGACAGCACTCCAGAAAATGCCACCAACCCATAGGCTGCTTTTCCATTTTGGCCACTGAATAGTAGGGAATCACTTCTCTTTCTTTATCAGCATGCTTTTAAATCTTGCTCATGGGACTTTGACTGAGGTAGGACCATTACTGTACAAATTAACTCTGAAAAGACTCCTCCCTCCCCAGAAAATCAGACCCTTCTTGTCTTTTGCATTTTCCTATTCACTTTGTAAATACGATAGTTCCATCTTCTCCAGGTTCACTGTCTGAGATTTCATTTGCCCATGGTCAGCTGCATTCTGAGAATATTAAATGGAAAATTGCAGAGATACACTATGTATACATTTTTAATTGCATGCGCTGTGATGAAATCTCGTGCCATCCCACTTGGTCCTGCCTTGGTTGTGAATCCTTCCTTTGTACCCATGCTGCAGACGCTCTGTGCCCGTGAGTCACTTAGGAGCCATCTCAGTTATCAAATTGACTGTTGCATATTCCAAAGCTCGCGTTCAAAGAATCCTTATTTTACTCTTATTATGGTATATTGCTATAATCGTCCTATTTGATTAATGGTTATTGTTAATCTTTTATTGCCTAATTTATAAGTTAAACTTTATCATAGGTGTGTATGTATAGGAAAAAACATGGTGTACATAGGGTTTGTTAATCTCTGCAGTTTCAAGCATCCACTGTAGGTTTTGGATGTATCTTGTGCAGACAGGGGTAGACTTCTGTGCGCTCAAGAATTTTCCATCTTGAAACCATCCTTTGTGGACTTCCTGCAGCCCGCCTTACCCCATCCCTGGTCACTATCCCATCTCTCTCGTTCTAATTTATTAAAAGAATGGGTGTTTATGGTTTAGTAAGTCTTTGAGTTATTTTGATTTAATCCCAAAGAGAATTTGCTGTGCTTTTCTAAATTCATGCTTATTATAAGGATGGTCCATTTGCACAGGGCTTATATTTTACCTTAATAGTTGAGACCTTTCCCTTTACAAAACAATTAAAATGTAATGCTTTAGCACTCATGTGACTACTTTCAATCTCCAGTTATACTAATATAGACTTTTACAAACATATAAAATATCAAGCTATCTTTTTGTGGTTCTCTAATGATCTGAGTGCTTAATCATTCCATTTGATACCTATTGTGTGTGTGTGTAGGTGGGAAATATTGAAAGTACGCAGCTTTTATTTTTGTTTTTCTTGAACGTGCTTCTTGACCCATCTGTGTCTCAGTTTCTTTATCTGACAAATGAGGGTAGTAACAGAATGAGCCCCTGTGGATCGTTGTGAGGATTAAGTGGGTTAATATGTAGAAAGCACTTAGGGCAGTGCCTGGCCCATAAACCAGCACTCAATAAAAGTTAGCGATTATTACATTACCATTTGGTTTCCTTCCTGGTATTGTGAAAATTGTCTTTGTATCATATTATGTTATTAAGCTATTTTTAAATTCTAAGTAAGTATATGATTGCAAAGAATATTGTTCTGCAGACTTAGGAAAGGTACATTCTTCTCATCACCAAGTAATGAGTCTGGGGTAATTTCTCATTGACTAAGAAGGAAGAGAAATCCACATAGCCTTATAATTATGGAAATTCATTTTGGTTCATTTTGTTCCCTGTTTAATTTGGAAATTGCCAAGGAAAAGAATATATAATGGAATCAGCTTCTCATTTAGCGTCCCTTCCATCGTCAAATGTGGCAGAGCTTCCTGTCAAGGGGAATACAGAATTCTAAAGCGGAATCTTAGATGTGGCTGCCATGGAAAAACATTAGGCAGTGTTTTTTTTTTTTTTTTAAGGGATGAAGATCCATTTTGAAAATCCTTCACCTTTGTTGAACTTTGCAGTTACTGTGAAACAAAAATCTTATACTGCTGCAAGTGTCGCTATTACGTATCAAGTAAATGTAGTCACCCAGGATTGTGACACTGGAAAGTGACTCCCAATTAGAGAGATGCTTGTAAAGCAGTGTGCCCTGGAAATGGCCATGTTAGTTTGGGGTTTAAAGGAAAGCAAGAAAATTAAAGTAAACTCCCTGTCAGGTGTAATCAACAAGTTAATATTTTGAAGCCAGTCATGAGTTGGCCTTATTTGGGAGCTATGTCTTTTCCCTTGAGCTTGCACTTGGATGATGCTAGTGGAATCAATTGAAAAACAGTCTTGTAATTTTTTCTGACATAGCAACAGAGAGGTTGATCTTGACAAAGAACAGCTCTTTGAGTTGAGGACAAAGTTAAAGAAGCTCTGAAATAAGTACAAGGCCTCTCAGAATGTTCTGGCAATATTTTTGTATAGGTGCCCTATCTACTGTGATGAGCACACAGTAGAGCCCTGATTCTGTTGGTATGTTTCTTGATTTGCTAGGATATCAAAAGCAAAAATTAACATGGTGTCAGAAATGACATGCCTCATCATATGAAAAACTAGCTTCTTAATTTTAATACCTTAGTAAGCCTTTCAACAGCAGCCTTCTCAGGAACATTTGTTTCTTTGCAGAAAATTTTCTTTTTAATTTGCATAGTTTAGATTTATTTCCTTTTTCATGAAGTTTCTATTTCTGCTTGAAAAACTAAGCAAGAAATAAATCTCTGAAAATACACGCATACAGACACCACATATATGTCTATGTATGTACATATGTACACACACATACATGTATTATGTGTATGTAAAGTATGTGTCAGCATAATAAAAGAAATTGTGTCCACAAAGTAACCCTACTTCTGACTAGATGAATTTGAAATAGAAAAGTAGATGAGTCCACAGTTTGGCTGATTCTAAAAAGGTACCTTAACCTATAAAAGGTTATGAGTCACTGCTTGGGGATTTTTTTTTTTTTTTTGCAGATATTAGTCTAGTTGAAAAGAGCAGGCATATTCTAAATAACTATCATCGAAAGTGGTAAAAGTGTTGGGGGTCAAAGAAGAGAAGATAAAGTGCCATAGGTGCTCATAGGAGCATGACATGGCTCCCAGCTAGCAATTGCCTTATTTGCTGAGTGTGCTGTTATGAGCAAAGAAGTATTGGTGTAGAAGAGAATATCAAATGGGGCGCATTGCATTCTTCCCTTTTCCTTGCTGCTGAGCACTTAGGAACTATAGGAAGGATGAGTGAAGTTGTCAAGAATCTTGAACTTGGACATAGAGTTCGTGTAACTTTCATTCCCTACTGGCCATTTCCAGCAAGGAGGCAGGGTCAGCATGATGAACTACATTTCTGGAAGGCGTGCAGATGATGAATAAATGAATGATGATAAATTTTTTAAAAAGTGAGTATGCGATGTATTATTTCTGATCTGGCAGGATGTGTAGTCTGAAAAAGCCCGTAAACTCACTGACGGTATTTTGGTTGCATACCATGATAGTGAGTTAACATAAGTTTTAGGAGATTCACAATACAGCAACCGTAGGTATCAAACTTTTATCCACCAGCAATTGAATATTTTAGTATAATAAATGTCTATAGCCTGCTCAAGGTTTTTAGGTGAAACTTAGGAATAGTGTATATTCCTAAGTAGAATTTATTTCTGAAATATTGAAGTTGGAGGTGACTCTTTGTGGATGTGAGAGATGGTGGTATGTGAAGCAATCCTTCTAGATGAAATTACTGTTTGCTCTTGGAGAAAGAAAGTGCTCGTTAACTCGGAGGGAAGCGAATCCAAAGCGTTATCACATCTAAACTTACCCCACAGAAAGGAACTGAACTCTGAGCATTTGCCAAGACTATACTCAAGGTTGTCTATATAAGTTTAAAATAATAAATACATTATCAATATTTCATGGTCTGCAATCTTAGTAGCAATTTTGTAAAGTATATGACAGAAGCCACAAATGGTCTCTTCCTTTTTTTAGAACAATCAGGAACAACTATTTAGAGAATTTTTGGTTTTCAGTTCAAGGTCTGGCATTTTTTTTTTAGCTCAGCTGACATTAAGAATAGATGGTACAGTTATCAATATATACTAAATTTGGGGACTATTTTGAGTTCAAGGTCTGACTTTTTTTTTAGCTCAGCTGACATTAAGAATAGATGGTACAGTTATCAATATATACTAAATTCGGGGACTATTTAAAGATCGCCACTAGAAAGATGTTGTGAATATATTAAGCTTTGGCTCTTGAATGCCAGTGTTTATTAGCAGGGAAAATTCTAAAGGGTATCTATTTTTTTCCTTTGGCTTAGAACATTCCTGTGAATAGTAGAATATTCTTATTGTAGCAGATGACATTTTGATATGTATTTGTCTTGCTTCAGTTGTTTCCTTTGCATTTATTTTAGCTTTGCGATTTCAGAAGTGGGATGAGCTTCCACGCGTCCTTTCTGTGACAAAACTTGGCAATGCTGTGAAGTCAGGAAGTGATTGTATTAATTACCTTCATTATTTATAAAGACAGTGCCCTACTTTAACATTGATTAAAAATAAGCAATGTAATTTAAAAAAAAATAATCTTTCTGAATGAGATTTTTTATCTTTGAACTTTATACAATTTGTGCATGGGCGTGCATATACATGACTGTTGGAATATATGAGGATTAACATAATTCTTCCCTTAAATCAGACAGTTAACCTAATATTGTCTTGTTTCTGATTTCTGTGAATTTGTGGGTGGGAGTAAAATTGGTGTGTTGCAAAATGTTTTCTTTTCATCCTGTCAAGCCAGATACAGGTTATACTGTGTTTGATTTGAATGTTTATTTCAAGTCAGATCACGTCAGCTCCCTCGTTAAACTTGCAGTGACCTTTCAAAGGGCTTTCTGTCCTGGGGTTAACAGGAAGGCATACCAGGATTGACAATTAAGTTAGTGAACTCATCCTAGAAAAAGTGCCGTACTGCTGAAAATCACTGTGGTCACCTTAGCAGTACCCCTTGGGAAGCTGGGCACCAGTACCTAGCCACCCTTCAAAGCCATTTTGGAGCTCCTTTTCTGGAATGGTCATCAGAGCTGTTGTTATATGAGTATAAGACTGACCCCTATCTGCAGTCTCATTTCACAGCACTTTCAGCTTTGCTGTATGCATTTTATCATTTTACTCTTTCTTCTGTTCTTCCAACCTGTGAGCAAGAATACACCAGGAGGACTTCAGCCTCAGGCCTTCCCCGTGCCCAGTGGGGATTACAAAAATGTTTAACAGCAGTAGAATGTGGGTACTGACCAATCAGAAGTGACCTGAGCTAGAGCAGTATTCTGGAAACCCCTTGCTGAGCTACGCAGTCACCCTTTGGTTGTGGATCTGTGGGGGAGTGTGGGAATCCGGGGGTATGGGAATGAGGTGACAGTTGGGGGGGGGTCTCTAGACAGTGCTACACACAAGCTTATTTACCAGCTCGTAAATCCCCGTGAAGTCCTTATCTATATCTGGAAAACTTCCTTCTTCATACCACAACGTATAAACACATCTGATTATGACATTTCTTCTTTTCTTCCCTTTTACTCTTCTTTTCAGTCTTCCTAATGAAGACTGTTCCCATTTAGAGTTTCATAGAAACTTCTGTCTCTCCACTGTACAGTGGGCAATTACAAGTACTTTGTAACCATTCGAACAAGATGTCACTCACACTAGTTGATCTACACCATGAGAGTAGACGTTATCATTCTCCTGGCAGCCCTA
Organism: Arctocebus calabarensis; assembly: GCA_963573935.1. Classification (NCBI taxonomy): domain Eukaryota; kingdom Metazoa; phylum Chordata; class Mammalia; order Primates; family Lorisidae; genus Arctocebus; species Arctocebus calabarensis. The sequence goes on from CAUYON010174590.1 coordinate 10,962, forward strand.
CTCCACATCTACCTCCCTCTAGAATCATGATCCTAGGATCTAAGAGGTGCCCAGTGAATATTTGTTGATGAATGAGTTTTCAAAAAGATTCTAAAGCTTCTTTGAGCACACTTATACTTTTAAAATGTATGAACCAATAATGTATAACCAATATACATGTTATAATGTATTTTTGGGAAGTTACTTTCCTAAAGCTGTTACTTCTCTACACCTTCTTAGACACTTTCCTGCAACAGTTTTCAAACGGTGGCCAGGTCTCATGTTGTGATTTATCCTTTGGTTCCAACACAGGTGTTTTTCACTCACCTAATGGGCAGTGCAAAGATTTAATCTCTTGAGTTGAATTATTCATTGTCCTTGAAACTGAGCAAGAGACATTGCATGAAAGCCTACTATGAACAAGGAAGGGTATTTAGAACTTAGGGACAACTAGTGATGGATAAACTGGTTCTACCTTCAAAGATTCATCAATCAATATGGTATTTACTTCTTCTCTTATTTACACACGTTTGTAACATTTTATTTTGTTATTTCAGTATTAAAACACAGACCATATATTTTGTTCTCCCTATGACATAGAACAAAGCTACAGCTATCTATTTGAATGACTGTGGTAATGATGATGATGATAATGGAGATGTCACTACAGGGTTCTTTGTTAGAGTTGTCATCTTGATGCTAAAATTCCCAATGACCTATTCTTTTTAAGTCTGTTATTTTGTTAGTACTAGATTCTTTCCAGGTTAGATTTCATGTATATATTGGAGAGCTATAACTTTCTCAAGAGAAGAAGTAGCAGTTCAATCAACATGCCCCTTAAGCCTTTCCAGTAGTCAAGTCTTACCCTGGGTTCACAGATCGTAATGTATGTTGCTGTCATGCTCTAGTTTCTCATGAGTCTTAGACATAAGATGTCCCCATGCCTTTCTTGAATAGTTGACATTGCATTTTAGTTGAAATTCTGCTCTGTGTGTGTGTTACTCTTCTCATGATTTCTGGACTACAGTTTCCTCATAATTTGGGGAGATTATGCTTGTCAGTTATAATTTAAGTCTAACCTAGAAAGATGGCAGTTGTCACTTAAGCTAGTAATGGAAAATAATGACAGACACAGTCCCTAATTGAGCAGAAGAAGGCAGGCTGGATCTCTGTGACCTTTTGGTCCAGGTAGGAAAGATCAGCCATTGGAAAGTTTGAGCAACATAATGATTGATTGAGGTAGAATGTGTGCCCCTCCCTTTATGCTTATTCAATGATTTTGGCCCTCAGTCACGTGGGACCTGGTGCTGTTAAAAATAGATGCACCAAGTCTCTGTTTCCTATGCACTGGGTGTGGCCCATTTATGTCCTCTGGGCTGTATCTGTTCAGTGCACACACCGCTTACAACTGCCAGCATATGCATTTTTTTACTTTTTTTGTTCTTAAATTTTGCCTGTAAAGCTATTTGCTGCCCCCCTAGGAGGTAGGGATGTGCTGGGTAATTAATAGCCCCCAGAGTGACTAATGGGATTTGGTGCATAAATACCCCCAGCTTCCTTAGCCCATGGGGAAGGATAACTTTGGGAAAATCAAGGAGAGCTTTTGGATGCCTCTGAGGCTGTTTTTCCAGGAGCTGGACTTCCAACACGTCCCTAGTAGGAATAAAGTGTAGTGACTCACAATGGTAGGAGGCTTTGTATCTCACCTTTTATGAGCGGCCTTCCTCTCCCTGTCTCTCTTTCCAATCCCCCAACTGTGTCCTTCACTTCCCAAGTAAACTACTTGCACTTGAATTTATTTTGCAGTGATTTCATTAAGGAGAACCCAAGCAGAGGACACACAGAATCTGTAGTGATGAGTGAGGTAAAGGCAAGTTAGAGATCCCATGGTGGTGTAAGTTGTTCCCCTGTAGTTCTCAGAACAGTAATGGTCCATGGTGCTCTTGATTCCCTTAGACACAGTCAGAGTTAGGATTAAACCCTGACATTCTAGCTGCAATTCCACCTCTTCCCAGCCAAGAACATATGTTAAATTGCAAACACACGAAAACAACATTACTGTAGGAATGACTGATTTCACATATGTGGTATTATTCTAAGTACATGATTTGTAAGTGGTCATATTTTTACTCTGAATTCTTATTTGGAACACAGTTAATAACTGTTTGGATACACCACATGTCAGGAACCCATCTTTGAGAGCCACTGTCTGAAGGAGGCTGAGAAAACTGAAACTGCCTCGTCAATAGCAGCTTCTCAATCAGAGTTGTACATGTTTCTTGCCAAAGAAGCAGACTTTAAAGTTGTGAATTCCCCTGCATGGAACCAGCTGAGTTTTAGCAGTGCAGAGAAGACCATCTCATGTTCGGTATGTGTGTCCAGCCAACTTGATCATTAACCATGCAGTTTAACTAGTTTCAAATGGCCATGGAAGATGACATAGACTTTCTCATAATTATTTCCTCTCAGGCAGCACATTCAAGTTTATGGAAATTCAAGAAAGCAAAATAGAAAATGGTTTCATTTGCAAGGTTCTCACACTGAACATTTCCCACCATTAGCCTTTTTAACTCTGTTTTGTGCAGCAGATGTAATTGGGAGCTTTCCATAGTTGTCTGGAAAAAATAGGCCTAAGATGGATATTGATAATGCTATTTATAATTTGCATGCCTTATTAGGGACTCAGAAACTACAAAAAGTGGTGCTTCAAGATATCTGCTTATTTGACTCTTTTAGTTTTGCCAAATGTTATCCTTACAGAAAATGAAAAAAGTTAGAATTTTTGGTTAATGTTTCATTTGTGGCAGTCATTATCCAGAAAATGTTTTAACATTTAATATTTCAAAATTTAATATTTTAGTATTGATGAACATTCCGAATTTTATAAAGCCACTTCCATATGCCTATCAGTTATGTATTTTTTAATTATCTACATTTCAAGCATGCTCTATTTTGTATCAAAAAAAGATTAGTTTCATCTGAGGATTTTAAGTATCTCTGAGTGATATAGCTTTTAAGGAATGAAGAAAATCTCTCTTTTTTAAAGCAGCTGGTTTTAAAAACTCTAACTTCTTTGTACATATATTTTACAGATTAAAGGATTTACCTGAAGACAAAGCATTCTATTCATCAGAGACTGGACAAGAGTTACTCTTGCTTTTGGCAATTAAAGATGATGTTGCCATGGAAACAGTTGATCCTGCTTTCATTCATTGGCTGCTTAGGAGGTAACAACACCTTGTATTTTCTAAGTTGAGGTTAGAACTATACTGGAGTCAGATGCTTATATAATTTTTAAATGTAGAAGTAAAACTGCACAAGTAACAAAGAGAAACACATCTTTTTTCCCCCAAGAAAGAAAATTTAAATTTTTTTCCTAATAATTGGATTCTTAGTCACCCCTAATTTTAGTAGGCCATTTTATTTCCATAGCAAATAGAATGACGTCTAATATTGCAAATATACTGTAGTATTAGGCTGAATACTATGAATAAAACAATCACAAGTAGAGCGTGTCACTTCGCGACTTTTTTTTTTTTTTTCCAAAATGACCTGAAAGGGATAGGGTAGTCTGTAAGGGAGAATATACATTTAAAAGGTGCCAGAATTTTCATATCTAAATTTCAAAACAATAGTATTTTCCCTTTAGAAAACAACTTATTTCAGAAACAAAAATGAAATAGATAATTTTCTTTTTTAAATTTTGCAAAAATTTTTGGAGACAGAGTCTCACTATGTCGCACCCGGTAAGAGTGCTGTGGCATCACAGCTCACAGCAACCTCGTACTCTTGGGCATAAGTGATTCTCTTGCCTCAACCTCCCAAGTAGTTGGGACTACAGGCGCCCACCACAATGCCCGGCTGTTTTTTGGTTGTATTTGTCATTGTTGGTTAGCAGGCCCGGGCTGTGTTTGAACCCGCCAGCCTCGGAGGATGTGGCAGATGCCCTAACCACTGAGCCCGGGTGCCAAGCCCAAAATTTGAAATTTAGAACAAAGAAAGAAAAAGGAAAAGTTATCATCTTTGTGTCATACAAAATCAACTATTGTAAATCATTTGATGTATTTGGTTTTATTCATTTTGTTTTGTTTTTTAGAGGGGGAAAGAAAGGATATTTTCTGAAAAAAAATAAAGTAGTATATGTGCAACTGGTTTGTTATTATTTTTCTTCTTTTTATTATAAATATTCTTAAGCATCCAAAAGTTTGAAAGAATAATATGGGTACCTGCATAGGCACCATTTAGATTTAACTATTGTACTAGTTTACTGTATTTTGACTACTTGTATGTATGTGTGAGTACATTTTTCCATTTATTTATTTTTGGATAAACCATCTGAAACCAAGTAATTGTCACCTAACTCCTAAAAACTTTGGCACCTATCTGCTGAGTAAAAGACCAGTTTTCTACCCAAACACAGTTTCTTTCTGATACGTAAGGAAATTAACAGAAACATAGCTTATCACTTTTCTAAGAGGAGGATATCAGTGTGAAATGAGGCCAGATGAAATTATCATGTTTTTGAAAGACAAAACTACATTGGAGTAGATGTCTGTGCTCTTATGTCAAACTTCAGGCATTCTTCAAATATTTAGTATGACAATTATGGCAAAAATCCATAATCAATAATAGATTATTTATTATAATATTTTAACTTTTGAAATGAAGATTTTTACAGTTTTTAGAGACTTTTACTGGTATTCTCCAATTTTATTTCTAAAACAGGTTATTTGCTGCTGATCTGGCACTGAAGACAAAAGGAGTTATTATTTCTAATTTTTCAAATTGGCTTTGGAGAAAGATCAGTACAGATATCAGAACTAAATTTTTTTTTTCTTGGATTCTTTTCTCCATTTACAAAGTTTCAATTCTGGCTTTTAATTTATTAGAAGGAACAAAAATGTCAGGCAATATACCCCAGCAATATTACTGTTCATGATAATAACTTTTGTAAAAGCAAGGTTGAAATTTCTCAATTGATTGAAAAGAGGTCTAATTCCTTGACCACCTCTGTATGTTGACCAGTTTGTGATAGTCTCTTTTGTGGTCAACCTAGAGAGGTTCTACTGTAATTACCAAGCATCTGCCATGCTCCAGGCATTGTCTACAGTGAACAAAATGGGAATAAATCTGGTCCCTGTGGGGTTACATTTCATCACACTGGGGCAGACAGTGGCATTGAGTTAGAAGGTACAGTGCTGGGGGTTGGGGGGGAGACAGCAGAATACACGAGAGTGTGGGTTATGGGAAGGGGTTACTGTTTTAAATGTGGTCACCAGCTTCTCATCCAGAAGGTGACATTTTAGCAAAGACTTATAGGTTAATGAGTTGGCCTTGTGGGTATCTAGAGAGGAGAACTCCAGGCATAGTCAATAATCCATGCAAACATTCCCTAAGATTTTCCAGAAACAGGAAGATGGCCAGCATGGTTGACCAGGATAAGTTGTGACAGAGGAGTAGATTAGAGCCAACAGGATACGGAGGTGGGCATAGCAGATCACGAAAGGCTTTGTAAGTCACTGAAAACATATTGAACCTTTACTTTGAATTTCCTGAAGGAGTCAGTGTGGTTTGAACAGAGAGGTGATATGACCTGACTTATTTTTTAAAAGGATCTTACTGGATGATACTGATACCAGATTTTTCTTTCTCTCCATGCCAAGGTCTTTGTCTCAGTAATCAATGAATTCATGGACCACCATGCGGAGCAGAAGCGACAGAGTGATAGTTTACTGAGGGTAGACAGGAAATAGAGGATAGATAGAAAGTTTCCAATACAAAGGAAGGGGTCGTCAACTGGTTACCCTGCTGGGGTGTTGGGACTTTTATGCCTTGTCCATCCTCCCATACCTTGCTGGCAAACACTGATTGGTTCTTCAAACTCAGCTGGCTTTCATTGATTAGTTTCCTTAAACCTTAACTGACAGGCTTCTGCTGACTGGCCCTCTGTTTGCACTGGTGGTTTTTTTCATCCAATCCCTTGGTGGTGATGGGAGAATCCTTCTTCCTGGTGTGTCTGGGCCTACAAGAGCTAGGGACCAATAGCTGTTTAGGTTACACACTCTGTGGTGGTTATGAAACTGCCTGCCGGGGATTTTCCAGGCTTACTGACTATACCTGACCTCTTTTCCAATTGCTCGTCCCTTCTTCCCCAGGTTCCATTTTCCTTGTCCCTGATTAAAGCCATCTGATTCCGATGATTATGTTGCAGATTGATAGTAGAAGGGCAGATAAGCAGCGGAGGCCTGTTATATATCCGTGAAATAATCGGGCAAGAGGTAGCGGTGGCTGACTCCAGGGTTGTAGGTTGGTGGTGAAATCGTGAACATATTTTGAAGGTCAACCATGAGGATTTTTCTCATGGAATTAGTGTGGGATGTGAGAGAAAAGGATGACATCAAGGCTGTGTGTTATTTTTTAGGGCGAGTTACCTCTGTTCACATTTAAAGCTGTGCCTGCTGGATTAAATGAAGACCCAGCAACACACAACAGCAAAGAGTTTTTCACACTGAAGGTCACCATAGAACAGTGTATAAAAAAATCAATTTAGTGGATCATACCCAGGTTGAGCTAGATCATGTCTAGGCTGGAGTACACTGGCATGATCGTAGCTCTTCTAATTTATAAAAACACAATGATGTAGATGACATTACTTTCTATTTTGCTAACAAATAGTCTCTATGACTTCAGGAAACATTCACAATCGGTGTGATTGTCTCATGCTTCATATAAGTCTCTGAAACCAAAGTCTAGTTCCCCAATCACTAGTATTTACTATTTGAGTAGTTTCTTTCCTGGAGTAAAGTCAGGGGTATAGGCTATGGGCTAAGGATCATTCCTCAGGGATTCAAGGAGGTTGTTGTCTTGCTGCCTTGTTATCTACTAATTATTTAACCATCATAGATGCTCTGCGGCCAAATATAGGAGCCACTGGCCACATTTGAAATTTGGCTAGTCTAAATTGTGACATACTGTGATTTTAAAATGCTTACAGGATTTCAAAGACTTGTTACAAAATAATTTTTTAAAAATTTAAAATCTCAATAATTTTATATTCATAATGTTAATATGGAGTGTCTTAAAGATTACCATACATGTATAGATAGGGAAGATAGGAAATTATAGCTAAACGTATCTTTATTTAGTAAATATCCATTATAGTATTTTACAAAATATTTATAAAATATTGCTCTGTGTGTTGATATGTAAATATAAAAATAGTAAAAAGGAATATAGCATAAAATATGAGTTAATGTTTCCTATTTATGGCATCCTTTGTGTTTTAGAAATATTTGGATAAGTAAAAATATCATTAAAATCAATTTTACCTGTTTCTTTTAACCTTCTTTATGGTAGCTACTAAAAAATTTAAAATATACGACTTGCCTTATATTTCTATTGCATATAATTGATCCAGATATTTATGAAATTGAATGCTGACCGTTTTGCAAATCTTTTCTAATATCTTTTACTTTTCCAAGGGGAAACTAAATTAATTAAGATAATGGAGACTTTTTGATTTCACATGGAAAGTTGTAAATACTTCCTGAGTATTACCTATAAATACTGAATACTTTGGAAGATGAGTTTGCATTTTCTGTGTCTGTGCTTGATTAATGTAGACCAGTCTTTATTTAATGGGCATGAAAATTCTAAACTTCCCTTAGTATTTTCTATTTTGTTTGTGCTTCTAATCTTCTAGTAGGACAAGCTAAGTAAATACAGCTCTTTTGGAAAGTGAAATTCCCTTAGATCACTAAAATTATTGTTGCTATCTAGTTAAAAACATCATTATGGAAAATAGGATATTTCTCTAAAAGTTCTAAAGAATTATTATTTCACCAAGTTCTTCTCTTGAAATTGTAGTGAATATTGGGTGGCGCCTGTGGCTCAGCGAGTAGGGTGCCAACCCCATATACCGAGGGCTATGGGTTCAAACCCGGCTCTGGCCGAACTGCATCAAAAATTAGCTGGGCGCTGTGGCAGGCTCCTATAGTCCCAGCTACTTGGGAGGCTGAGACAAGAGAATCACTTGAGCCCAAGAGCTGGAGCTTGCTGTGAGCTGTGACTCAACAGCACTCCACCGTGTGCGTTTTTGTGAGAATATGTCTCCACAAAAAAAAAAAAAAAAAAAAAAAAGGAAAGAAAAAAGAAATTGTAGTGAATAATCTGTATGTTGGAGTCTGCTAATATTTTGGTAGTGCCTGGGAATTACTTATCCAAGTTAGCAGTCACTAATCCCAGAAGTGATTAATCTTACAAGAGAGGATTAAATGTCCTTAACCTTCTTATAGTGGATATTGTGGTAATGTCTTCAACATATACTCTGTTTTATAATCAAGAGCATCCAATAGGATTGAGCAAAATTGACCTCATGCCAAGCTCTGAAAATGGACTTAGTCCATTTGCCCCAGTGATAGGTCTTCTAAGCCAGTCATCTCAGAACTTGGTGAAGTAAGAATATTTTAGTACTTTTTAGCCATAAAGTTTGATTGGGTCAAGGACTATCTGTTCAAACTTTGTGGGAGTGTCTTCTCTTCTGGTGGATCTGAGTGAGGACTCAGTTGCAGCAGATGGCCAACCTGTAGTGACGAGGAAGGCCTGCTATGAAAAGAGCTCATTCTGGAGGCACGGATCAGAAAGATCAGAATGTATTTGTCTCCTTGATAACATGGAACTGATGTAGCCCCACTGCTGCCTTAGACAGAATAGATACCAACAAATGCCCTCCCTGACTTGGCATGGTCCTGATTCTGCAGAGCTGTAGGGGGCCCTGAACTTTACATTTTCCTCTTTCAGGAGTTAGGAAGGCAGTGGAGGCCTGTGTCTGCTCATATGTATCCCCAAACCTATATCCTAACTGAAACTGGACATAGTGATTTATGAGATGATTCAGCTTACTTTAATCAAATCATTTTTAAAATATTGTAGATACTTGAACTGAGGGTAAAGTGCATTATCAGTGAACGTGAACTTTGGCTTCCTTTCATAGAATAGATGCCGTCATGGACAACATGTGCAAACAAAATTCACACAGGGGTTGCATTTGAAAACCACGAAACTAGTGCTTTCATGCAGTAGTCACAGGGTGTGCAAATACACACCAACCCTGCTGATCCCACGTCTTCAGGTGCCCTCAGTCATAGCCTTCATCCTCTTCTATTTCGTGTTAAGGCAGATAACTCTCCACGCTAGTCTTCACTTAATAGTAAGGAAGGCTTCGAAATCAAAATAAGCTTCTTAAAGTTCTTTCTAAAGTGATTGAGGAATATTTTTCAATTTGTTTCGTAACACCACTCTTGTAATCACTGAGAAAATGATTAAGGACTCTTCTGGTCTGCCGTTAACACGTTTGGAACTATCTGAGTTTGTGGTGCTGGATGTGGCACTTCAAGTGAGCTGTTGCCATAATTTCAGCTGACAGTCATTTCTTCGATAGCATTTGTGTGTGGTGTAATATGATTTGATTATATCGAAACTGGTGGAATGGAGATGTCACTGATCTCTGCTTATAAATCTTGACATCCTCTGTGTTATAAACTTACTTCAAATTATCGCCTCTGGTGCAGCAGCCTAAATCTTGAATTGCTTTTCATTTATCCCATTTAAATCTTGACAGTTTATCCGAGTACGCATGTGAGAATCAGTAAAAAATGCAAGCATTCTTGGTATATTTTGTTCTTATAACCTTGATCATCGATAACTCCACCTATTGGAATGTTGTTGATGGTGACTAAGAAGGGGTTTGGGAAACTTTAAAAAAAAAAGATATATTGAAAGTGCTGTTGGCATTCAACAAACATATAAGGTTAAATACAAGCCACAGTTGTATTTAACACTTAAAATACTTATTGTCTTAAAAGCATCTGTTGACTAGTTCACTAACTCCTCCAAATAAAGTGCTCATTCAAATCAGTTTAACTCAGACTGCTGCCTCAATGTTATGCTGACTTAAAATACTCATCACTTAAAGTGTTTTTAAATAGCCCTGAATTGGAAGTCTGTTGAGAATAAAGGTGTGGAAGGCAGTCTGTGTTTGGGGCTAAGTATCCCAGCAGAGCAAGATGGGGAGGCCTTTGTCTAGTGACAGCAACCGATGAGACTGTTTTAAGATGAGGGATGGGGAGGTAAAGGAAAGGAAGCAGAATAGAACTCACTTTGTGGGGAGCATCCAAAGAGATATTGAGCAGAGATGTGCAAGGATCTGTAAGGTAACACGATAAAGTGGATGTTAGGAAAGAATTTCAGGAAAAAGAGAGGTGGAAGAAGAATAGGCCTGAAGAAAAGCTGCTGAGGCTTGTGAATAGGAAGCTCTGAATTATTGGAGGATGGCTCTTCAAGGATCAAAAAAATAATAATTGGTAACAAAAGAAAAGAAATGAATTGATGATCCTAATATTTTGATAAAACTGAAGTATGCTTACTTACATACATGTATGTATACACTTGACCCTTGCACAATTTGGGGGTCAGGGGAGCTGAAACCCTACTCTGTCAAGAATGTGAATATGAGTTTTGATTCTCCCCCAGACTTAACTACTAATTAGTTAACTGAAAGCCTTTGCAGTAACATGAACAGTTGATTAAATCAACACATATTTTGTATGTTATATGTGTTATAGACTGAGATCTTATAATCAACGAAGCTGGAAAAAAAGAAAATAATAAGGGCCAGGTATAGTGGCTCACGTCTGTAATCCCCACACTGTAGGGAGGGTGGATTGCTTGAGTTCAGGAGTTCAAAATCAGCTGAGTCAAGAGACTCCTTCTCTACTAAAAATACAAAAATTAGCCAGGAGCCGTAGCAGGTGCCCTTGGCCATAGCTACTCGGGAGGCTGAGCCAAGAGGATCAGTTGAGAACAAGAGGTTGAGGTCGCTGTGAGCTCTGAGGATGGCACAGCACTTTACCCAGGGTGACAGAGTGAGACATTGTCTCAAAACAAAAAAGAAAGGAAGAAAGAAAATTATAAGGAAGAGGAGCTCAGTTTACTAGTATTCATTACATGGAAGTAGATCAGCATAAAGGTGTTCATTGTCAATAGCTTCCTGTCCAGTTGGCTGAGGAGGGTGAAGAGCAGTGTTGGGTTTTCTTGTCTCGGGCAGAGGTCGAAGAAAATCCACGTATATATGTGGACTGGTGCATTTCAAGGCCATGTTGTTCAAGGGTCACCTGTATTTATATACACTCCAGTGTACATTCCAGGCCTGCCATGTTAAAAATGACACAGTGGCATTTAGAGCATTTCAAACACTTGCTCCAAGTCACACAACTGGTTATTAGCCAAGTAGGGACTTTTTCTAGATTGCCTGAATATCTGTCCAGGGGGCCTTCAACTGTGCGAAGTCTTTTATGAGTCTGGTGTGTTGTAGATCCCTTTATAGAAAAAAATCCAAGCACTTCCTCCTTGCTGCTGTGTAAAGGGCAGTGTTAATTCTTATTAGCACTTGGGAGGCCTGTGTGTATTTGTAGGAAGATCTAGGTATGCTCTGGGAGGAGTTGAGGATCTATTGAAAATATTCCTGAATAATTGCTTTCAAGGGAAAGAGCCTTAAGTGAATAGATAAACACAATAGTTTCCTAGGGAGGTTCACTGCTGAAAGGACAGTGAGTCTTTCCAGATAGAGTTTTAAAAGCTTGAGGTTTAGTTAGGATCAATTGGCTTGGAATTTCCTTGGAGTGCTAAGTGACTTAACAGATGAGAAGTCCATTCACAGTAGGATGGTGTTGATAAATGATAACTTCTAGCCCAGGCTGTTATGTTTCTCTTCCTTATTTGTCCCTATTGATGAATGTATATTGCTTTCCTGAAATGAATAGTGAATACATACTAATGGGTTAAGTAATTCCTGCTGATTTAACTCACCCACTGCTGTGTGTTTGGGAGTTTGAGTCCTTAACTAGGATTTGTATTTTCTTTTTCTTTTATACTTTATCTGTGCTATCTTGCTAATCATGGTATGGATTTGAGAGAAAATGTTCACCAGTATAGAAATAAGACATTTCCTCACTATTACCAGTTACTACTTAGTGTCTTTTTTTTTTTTTTTTAAGACAACGCCTCACTCTGTTGCCCCAGGGTAGAGTGCCATGGCCTTGTAGTTCATAGCAACCTCTAACTCTTAGGCTCAAGTGATCCTCTTGCCTTAGCCTCCCATGTAGGTTGGACTGCAGGCACTCACCACCATGACCAGCTAATTTTTCTATTTTAGTAGAGAAGGGGAGTCTTGCTCTTGCTCATGCTTATCTTGAGCTCCTGAGCTCAAGCAGTCCACCCGCCTAGCCCTCCCAGAGTGGTAGGATTATAAGCATGGAACACCATCCCTGCTCCACTAGTTAGTTTCTTGAAACTTGCATACAAATAGTGACCTCCATTGCTTTACCATCTTCAGTGGTAGGCACTGTGCAAGGTGTTTATAGATGTGTCTATGTAATTTTCACCTCACCTAGCCTGTGGAGATATTCACTGAGGTCCCCGCCCGGTCCCCTTCCATTGACCTTTGGTCTTCAAACTCCCATGTACCCCAACTCCATCCCCACTTCCATAAGTTCAAAGCTTGAACATAAGAAAATCCCCATTCATAGGGAGTATGTCTGCATTCTGCTTGTATTACTTTCAAAGCAAAACTGTAATTCAGAAACAATTGGTACTTTAATTTGGGAAGTGACAGAGCCCCTTGCTCTTGTTTTTTTAGTGAGCCCTGAATTGCATTGTGTCTTCTCTTTCCCTGTGGAGGAGATGTACAGCACAGATGTATTTTCTTTGCATTTCTCTGCACTTTGTTTTCTTTGAATATCAACTGGCACTAAGTCTGAGATATTGCATAGTGACAGAACTCTGTGATTACATACAAAGCACTGGATGCTATTTTAGAGATATTTTAAATTTAAAAATATATTATGAGAACTATATGCAGTAGAGAACAATCAAGTTATGTGTACATCTTTACATAAATAAGTATCGGGTTGTGTCATTGGAGGAAACCATGGCAGAAGATAAAGTCATTTTATTTTTTGTGGTAAGATTTTTCATCAATTAAAGCAGTGTCCCTTTATTGAACAACTGTTGAAATATTTATTTGTCCACTGTGATAAGGAGGCATATAGCCCACATATTTCATAAGGCTGCTAATTTTACACTGATTGCCCTTGTGTTACATAAGACCAGATAATAATGCTCATGTTAATTTTTTTGAAGAGTGTACAGTGAAGATGGCAAATAACTTCCAGAGATGGACAGATTGTTCGAACTCATTTTCACCTCAGTCCATAAATATATAAGTAAAAATTATTCAGTGTCCTTTTTATTGATTGGTCTGTTGAATTGCTGTCACAATGACTGGCGCTCATAATGACTGCCATTGCATTGCAAATTCAGTCGTGCAGTTTCATGTCATTGTGATACTACTATTCTCATGCAGTTCCATACTAACTGGTTACGATTGAAATATTGTTGATTATGAAATCTTTCCTCAACATTGTTAGCTTCAAGAAACATTTAGTAAGTGTAAAACAGTTTGCTTTTTGGCTGTGCTACATTTTTGATATTTGTTGCTTTAATAGAAGAAAAAAAACAAACTTGATGTTGACAAAAGTCCAGCACAAAGTCCCATTTCCCTTCTGACTATTCAGCTTATCAATGTGCTTTCTCTTCCACCTTCTGCCTGGAAGCTAAGGAATTAAGCTCTTATCTTGGCCTTTGATGTATTTCTTTCTCTTTATACCATTTGGATTTACTTTGCTTATTTACGGGACCATGGGTGACAAAAGTAATATTCCTACCTGTCACTAAACAGAAGGCAGTTTGTTTCTCTTAACTAAAAGGATGGTTTACAAAAAAAGTACCAAACCGTGTAGTGAGGCTAACCTGGACCTCTTCTAGTGGAAGGTGACCTTGTAAGACCGTTTCATGGAGGAAGCTGCTCATTCCTTGGACTTGTTACTCAGTCGTAGAGTACCCAGCATTTGTTTGTGGAAGGTTAGTCAAGAAAGAGAACTTAGTTTTGGAAGCAGAGATCTTAGATGGTTCGGTTCCAAATGAATTTTTCATTATTAAGTGTTTTTCTTTTTCTTTCATATTGATATGAAGGTCCAAATATTTAGGTTAATTTCATTTCTAGGTAAAGTTCAAGTTGTACTTGAGCCCTTCACCCCAGGGAGCGTGCTGAACACCCTCACATTGTGCATTGTGCACATTAGGTAAGATCCCGCCAATCACCCTTCCTCTTTCCTTTCTTCTCCCCCCTAGGTGTTTAAATGCTTTGCTTAATTTCTTGACATATAAAAAAGCAGAACTTTTCATTGTGTTCCCATGAGTGTGAGGGTGTGTGTGTGTATGTGTACACACTTGCGAGCAATATTTAAGTTCAGATATATGCGCAAAAATATACAGACACTTCTATATATTTTATGAGGCAGAGTATAATTATGTAGATAATTAGGAAACATTGACTGTTGAACACTGTACTGTGTGGGTTTTTGAGTGAACATCTATCTTTTAGTTAAAACATAGTGTTTACTGCAGCATATACAAGGCCACAAATGACCTTGTGTATGTGTGTGTGTGTGTGTTTGATTATACAGCCGAGCAAATGAGAACACTCAGTGCTGTGGCCATTATCCCTATTATGGGAGAAGGAAAAGTAAACATTCAGCTAACAACAATATAAAAGAACCAAATGCTTTCTTTTCTGCCTCATGGTTTTTTTTCAAAGCTTTTTTCTGCTAATTTTGTTGTGTTTCCCTTTTATACATTTTCCGTGAGTAATTATTTGAAGACAGAGTGGAGAGTAAATACTCATTGGAGAATCGTCTCTCAATGAGAACTGAGGCAGTAGGTATTATAAAGATATCCTTTTAAATTTTTCTTTAATATTTTTGAGTTTATCAGCCTCTACAGATTAATAGGGACCTTTTGTCTCACACATAATACTTGCAGCTATTTGCTTGAACCAGATAACTGAACATAGGTACCAGGATTCACAACTACCATGAAGATAAGGACAATTGGGTCCTATTTTTCATGCCACGTAGATATAGGGCTGCAATGACTAAAGTCATTTATTGGACTACCTTCTCATAAATTATTCCTTAGTCACACGTAATTAAAAGTTTGATGGAAGGCTAAGCAAAAAATAATGTTATATTACTACCAAATGTCATCGATTGCAGTGCTACTGCAAAAAAATTACTGACTATCCTTGCATCAAAAACCCATATAAACCCTGTAACAAAAAAATGTTATAGATATCATTCTTGTATAATATTAGAGTTCAGTGGCTCAGAGAGCTCAAGTGTCTTGCCTAAAGCTAAATGGAATATTAGGAGAAAAAAAAATCATGTCTACCTCAACCTAAAGTCACCACTGTTCATTCTAAGAGATATGCTCCTTTCTAAAGCTAGGGTCAGCAGAATTTTTCAAAAAGTGCTAGCAAATGTTTTCAGCTGTGTGGGCCATACAGTCTCTATCATAACTATGCGACTTTGCCCACATAATGCACAGGCAGCCATACATAAGATGCAAATAAATGAGTATAGCTGAGTTCTAAGTAAATAAATGAGTATAGCTGAGTTCTAGTAAAAATTTATTTATGGACCTTAAAATTCAAATTTCATATAATTTTCATGTGTCATGAAATGTTGTTTTGGTTCATGATTGTTGAAAAATAGGTGGCTGTTGGATTCGGCCTATAGGCTGTAGTTTTCTAGCCCTTGTCTTAAAGCATAAAGACATGTTTGTGGGATCGAATGGCAGGTCAATTTTTAGATCTCTAAGTATTCTCCAAATATCCTTTCAAAAGGAACCCAGAAGACCAAAAATCACATTACAACAAAGACATCTGTACCAGAATGTTCATTGCAGCCCAATTCATAATTGCTAAGTCATGGAAGAAGCCTGAGTGCCCATCAGCCCACGAAAGGATTAATAAATTGTTGTACATGTATACCATGGAATATTATGCATCCTTAAAGATGGACACTTTACCTCTTTCTTGTTTACATGGACGAAGCTGGAACATATTCTTAGCAAAGTATCTCAAGAATGGAAGAAAAAGTATCCAATGTACTCAGTCCTACTATGAAGCTAATTTATGGCTTTCATATGAAGGCTATAACCCAACTATAACTCAAGAATATGGGGAAAGGGGCAAGGGAGGGGGGGAGAGAGGAGGATTGGGTGGAGGGAGGATAATTGGTGGGGCCACACCTATGGTGCATCTTAGAAGGGTACAGGTGAACCTTACTAAATGCAGAATACAAATGTCTTCATACAATAACTAAGAAAATGTCATGAAAGCTATGTTAATAAGTTTGATGAAAATAGTT